>NW_026845477.1:161158101-161351257 GCF_025583915.1 Anolis sagrei ordinatus | reverse complement strand
CCGTGAGTCGCCCTAGGGCTGAGAACGGCGGTCAACAAATGCAGTAAATAAATAAATAAATAAATAAACACAATATAAAGTTTACTCACTGTTTGAGGTATTATACTGTGAGCTTTTTAAAAAATGCTAAAAGTTCAACAGAGCTGCAAATGTTTTACAACTACGCCCATTCTATGTTGTTGTTGTTCCTTCACGTCATTTCAGTTATACTAACCTTAAGACAAATATATCACAGGGTTTTCTTGGCACAATTTATTTATTTATTTGTGTATTTACCATATTTATACCTTGCCTTTGTCAATCCCATAGGGGACTCAAGACAGCTTACATACAATATATAGGCAGCGATTCGATGCCATGCAAACATACATAGTAAAATAAACACATACCTTAAAACAATAATTAAAAACAGAGTAAACCTTAAAACCACTTATTTAAAATCATGTTATCCAAAATCATAGTCCATGGTCATTCCAAATTGTCATTGCACTATTCCATATTCTCTAGTTCTCAACCTATGGGTCCCCAGGTGTTTTACCCTATAACTCCCAGAAATCTCTGCCAGTTAATCAGCTGTTAGGATTTCTGGGAGTTGAAGGCCAAAACATCAGGGGACCCACAGGTTGAGAACCACTGCTCTAGTGGGTTACTAACTGAACACTTGATCCCACATCCACGTCTTTAGCCTTTTCCTGAAGATCAGGGGGGAGGGGGCTGATCTGATTTCACTAGGGAGGAAATTCCATAGCCGCAAGCCACCACTGAGAAGGCCCTGTCTCTTGTCCTCACCAACCGCACCTGTGAAGGAGGCAGTTTATTCAGAAGGGCTTTTCTTTTGCCTATTTGATTCTGAAAGAATGTGACACCCGCTGAATTTCTACACTGGAGCAGGGATTCAAATTTTGGTTTCCAAAGTCATTGTCCATTGCTCAAAGCACTAGGGTGTGAAGGGGGTGCGAGAGGAAGGGGCAGGCAGGTGGCTGGTGCAAGTGGCAGTGAGGAAAAGCAGCGAGAGGGAAAGATGGGCAGGTGGAGGGTGGGTGGTTGGTGCAGTGGTACTTGGCAGGCTGTACCAATGGCTTGTGCAGACCATATGTGGCTCACAGACCATATGTTGTACAGGCAAGATTGTGCCCCCTCCTCTCCTTCGTGTCTCCTCCTCTCCTTTTGTGCCTCCTTTTCTTGAACCAAATGAGTGTTAATTCACTTTACAGCAATGCAGCTAAGGGAAAAATTGGGAGGAGAAGGGAGAAACTGAGACATTTTAAAAGTGACTAGACAAAAGATTAAAAAGTGGGACAACAGACGAGCCATCAGGACTGATCCTACCAAATTAGGATAGTGGAAGGTATGTCATGCCTTTTAACCCAGGGTGGGACTTTTCTAAACTTCTCAGAACGAAGTTTGACTCGCTTCTCCCAAAAACCTTTCTTTAAACCTTTTTTAAAAGCTGCAGGGTTTTCTTCACTGTTTAACATAAAAATGTCATGTTTTCAAGGCCAAAAATGGATTTCTGGACACTTCTAGTTTTTTTCCTTCATATTTCTTGGCATTTTAAACAATTCATGTAACACCCGGAAGGTCCCAAGGGCAGAAAATTGGCTCCTGGATCTGCCGCAGTTGCACGCGCCTGCTTCAAAACCATTATTTTTTCCTGGCTTATTTCATTGGAAAACCATAAATTACCTCCCCATTTCTTCTGCAAGTTCACATTTAACACACAAAATAACTAGGTGGTTTAGCTAGTCTTGTGGCTCTTGATGAGTGCTATTTTGCTGAGGCTTCTGCCACTGGCAACATGCCCAACTTTTGTAGGCTAGGCTCACTTCACTTAAAGCTATACATTTATTCACATTTCTTGGGGGGGGGGGGGCTGTCAATCCTGTATCAGCCTGAGCCACAGCAGTTTACTATTCAGATCTACTCTTATATACTTTTTTGAAACATAGCAACATTACCCTTTAGTGGCCACAGTGCCTGTTGAACGGGTGTGGCTGCTCAAGGAATATCGGGAACTGTACAGTTGTAAGTACTGGAAATCCTGGTATAAAACCCTTGTGGTTCCCACAGAATCACCCATAACTCTTTTTTTTTATTTTGATATGAGGAGAAGTAACTCAGTTCCCAGGTGATGCTACAATGTAGCTTGCAATTCACTATACATTCTGAGTTGCGTACTTACCCAACACAGAATGCATAGCGTGAATTGCATATACTCCACAAAGGCAGGAGTCACCTACCTTGCATGTCTTTATTAAATATGCCAATAAAAATGATTTCTTCAAGCAGTTTCAACTAGATATTAAAAAGAATGAAGGCAAATAGCACGAAGCAATCTTAACCTATCTGAAGGAAGACAGTAGGAGCTTGTTTTCTGCTGCTTCAGAGGGTAGGACCAAACCAATGGATTCAAATATAGTAGGAGCTCCATATTTATGGGATAACATCCCAACTGTAGTTTCCTTATGCTGTGAATTTGATTGAACATCATTAAATTACCCAACTTCTGGCCCCAGCATACCACAGAATTGCATCAGAAAACATCCTCTCTAGGAATTTGCTTAGGTCCTCCAACTCAACTCAGTAGTATCTTTTGGGGAAAGCATTCCATAGAATTGCCTGGAGGACCTAGCAAATTCCCCGAGAGACTGTTTACTCCAAAGCACAGACAAGTGAAACCACACATGTGGGTTTTATGGTTACTGTAACAAGGGAAATTCTGGTTTCCTGATGGTAAGAGGTATTTGTCCATGGGTTGGGTTGATGCATGTCATAAGGTGGTGAACCATCCTTTATTGGAGATCTTTAAACAGAGATGGATATCCACATCTCATGGAAATTACAACTCGTCCAACACTTGGCAGCCAGATTAATAACTGGGGCGACTTACAGGGAGCGGTCAGCCCCCCTGTTTAAGGAGCTTCATTGGCTGCATTCATCTTCCGGTCCCAATTCAAGGTACAGGTTCTGACCTATAAAGCCCTAAACAGTTTGGGACCCACCTACCTTCGTGACCGTATCTCTCTCCCTGAACCAGCCCGAGCTCTTCATTTTTCAGGGGAGGCTCTCATTTCTCCCCTGCCAGTTTCTCAGGCTCACCTTGTGGGTACAAGGGAGAGAGCCTTCTCCTCTGTGGCTCCCCGACTCTGGAGCTCATTGCCTGAAGAGATTAGAAAAGTACTTCCCTAGAAACCTTTAAAAAGAATCTCAAGACCTGGCTCTGCTGTTGCGCTTTTGGAGAGTAGTCACATAATCTTAAGCTATTGCTCCCCTCAACATTCTTGTCCTAGGTGTACACCCCCCCCCTTGTGCAAAGGTCTATCAATCACCCTGTCTCTCTACGAGTTCTCCTTTGCAAATAATTCTGCTCCTTTATCTCACCCTGAGTTTTTTAATCATTTTATGTACATGCGGTCTGCTCACTGTTATTATGTCTGAATTCAGCTGCACATTGGGTCAGTGTCATTCCTGCCATGTTTTAATGGTCCAAGTGCATTACTTGCTCATTTCTCTTAATAGCACATATATGTTGGTCTTTGTTTAGTTACATTTTCATTTTTTTCCTTTGTGGGTTTTTAAAAAAATGTAATTTAGTTCTATTTTAACGTTGATCATTTTGCATGGCTTGACTATCTTATATTTTGAATTGTTAGTTGCCTTGAATTCTACTTTAGAGAGAAGGCAAGGTGTGGAAATGATTATGACAACGACAGTTGTTACTGAGATTTGATGCTTTCATGTAAAGACCTATGGTTTCCATTTTGTATCTGTGGAGCATCAGAGGTAGAAGATATCATAAAAGAACTGCTTAGTTGTAACTTGTATAAGAAAGAGAGGAACCAATA
The DNA here is from genome assembly GCF_025583915.1 of Anolis sagrei ordinatus. Taxonomy (NCBI): domain Eukaryota; kingdom Metazoa; phylum Chordata; class Lepidosauria; order Squamata; family Anolidae; genus Anolis; species Anolis sagrei. The sequence continues at coordinate 161,347,412 of NW_026845477.1, read as the reverse complement.
CCTTGAGCCGTACATTATACAGGAAACACATTGGGATCCTTATATTAAAACTAGATTTTTATTGGCCAGCCGTAATGCTAAAATAATATACAAAACTGCCCTTTTTCTATTTAAAGCAATTCAGATGAGAACTTCATATTTGGAGTCGATTGGTGTAAATTGTAGGGGTGATGCAGATATTTGATCTGCATCAGGATTTTGACCTCTTGCCAACAGCTTATTATAACTTTGATTGTAATGTGGGTTGTATGCTCTATGTGTATGTGTTTAATGTGTTTGGCAAATGTTTTGATATGTCCGAATCAATAAGTATCTATGGTTTCAGTTGTGTCAATTCCAAATAGACAATGGGAACATCTGAATGAAATAACCACAGATAGGATCTCGTAGCATAGTTACGAAAAGTGACACTACCTGGAACATGCCACAATATTCAGAGACTATTTCACGGATTCTTGGATTTTGGATAGCATCCAAATCTTTGGTAGACCAAAGGTACAGTCAGACCCATTCTACACTGTCCTTATATCCCAGGATCTGATCCCAGATTATCTGCTTATCTCAGATTATATAGCAGTGGAGACTCATATAATCCATTTTAAAGTAGATTACCTGGGATTGGATCTTGGGATATAAAATCAGTGTAGAAGTAACATCTGGCAAACTGTAAAACTAAGAGGAGGAAGAAGGAGATAGCAGCATATCACTCTGTGTGAACAGTTTGGCACTGTTGGTAGTCCTGTTTTTCAGTAAACCTGCCCATGGTGGTCTCCACCCCTGGATAGTATAGGTGATATTCCGTCTTGAGGAAAATTCCAGTTCAACTCTACACATTGTATGTCTGGCTTTACTTTTGGTTTTAAGTATTCAATAAGCCCCAGTCAGTGGTTTTCAAATGAATAGAGCAGATTTTCATTCAGACTTTGAGCTGCTTTTGAGTCTCTTTATTCAGTCGCTTCTGATTCTTTGTGACCTCGCGGACCAGCCCACGCCAGAGCTCCCTGTCGGTCTTCACCACCCCCAGCTCCTTCAAGGTCAAGCCAGTCCTTTCAAGGATACCATCCATTCATCTTGCCCTTGGTTGACCCCTCTTCCTTTTCCCTTCCATTTTTCCCTGTATCATTGTCTTCTCCAAGCTTTCCTGTCTTCTCATGATGTGGCCAAAGTACTTCATCTTTGCCTCTAATATCCTTCCCTAAAGTGAGCAGTTGGGCATTATTTCCTGGAGTATGGACTGGTTGGATGTTCTCGCAGTCCAAGGCACTTTCAGAATTTTCCTCCAACACCACAGTTCAAAATCATCTATCTTCCTTTGCTCGGCCTTCCTTATGGTCCAGTTCTCACAGCCATAAGTTACTACGGGGAATACCACTGCTTTTACTATGTGGATCTTCATTGCCAGTGTGATGTCTCTACTCTTCACTATTTTATCGAGATTGGTCATTGCTCTCCTCCCAAGAAGTAAGAGTCTCCTGATTTCCTGGCTGTAGTCTGCGTCTGCAGTAATCTTAGTGTCTAGAAATACAAAGTCTGTCACTGCCTCCATATTTTCTCCCTCTATTTGACAATTATCAATCAGTTGGGTTGCTATAATCTTAGTTTTTTTAATGTTTAACTGCAACCAGCTTTTGAACTTTGAGTCTCCTTATGGTGAGAAAAAATGGTGTATTATTATTAATAATACTTCTGCCGCTTCTGTGACTGTTTATTTGTATTTTGATTTTGTAGCCCACTTGTTGATGGATGTCCAGAATCAGCAGCATCCATCATGGTCCTTTTTATCCTGGGTGTCAAGCGAGGCAGTACAGACTTCATTTTGATTTGTTTCTCCATAGTGCTAATGAGTTAGATACTCTTAGTTCCACTCCTCAGCTGAGACCTCTCTGACTTGGTTGGACCTACTGGTAGTTACATTACCGCCAGCACAGCTCTCAGCATCCTTGGAGCAGTTAAGCCCCCCATTACAACAAGGTGGCACCCATCAGGTCAAAAGAGCTCAGCTGGCATTTGAAAACAACAAACATTGACAAAATCACTATCTGTCAACTGCAAAAGGCCACCTTACTTGGATATGTGATATGAAATTCAGCATATAGATCTCATTTTCTGTGTCATACTGTGTTTTTGTGTCAGTAAAATAATAATAATAATAATAATAATAATAATACAATAACAACAATGCAATCTAGGATCAGCACTTTGGCTACTCTCTTCATTGTCTGGATTAAAAACTAGGGTTGGTTCACCACTCCTGTGACACTATGATATGCCGTGGGCCACAGCGAGATTCTGAGTTACATTAGTGTATTAATGACTCAAGCGGATTTCAACAGAAGCCAAGACTCTTGTGTAATTGTGCCAGACAGTAAGGGCAGGGTAGAGCTAGCATATGGGTGTGTGAGTGGTGTGTCTGGGATTATGACTCTGGAAGACCAGGGTTCAAATCCCCACTCAGCCATGGAAACCCGCTGGTGATCTTTAGCGAGGCGCACTCTCTCAGGCTCAGAAGAAGGCAAACCTCTCATAATAAATCTTGCCAATAAAACTTCAGGATAGGATCACCGTTAGTCATAGTCAATTTGAAGGCACCAAACAACAACAAAAGGGCTAGAGTGCATAGTTATTTTTAATCAATTGAACAAATCTTCACTAAAAAGTATCATTAATCACATTTTTCCTTTGCAGATCTCAACAGCCAAGCAAAAGTGACTGAAAACAAGAAACGCTACAGTGAAATTTTCCGGAGTCTAGATGCCCTGGAAATTTCAATTGGAAATGCGTATGTATCCAAGGAAGGCTTCATAATACTTATGATAATTCAGTACTCACCGCCACATGCAGTTGTAGACACTGGAGAAACATTAATGTAGATGGGAATGTATAAATCATGAAATCCAGCGTGGTATAGTAGCTAGAGTACTGGATTTGAACCAAAGCCTCATGTTGAAACATCCATTCAGGTTGTTTTCTGACAATACCTAATAGTTTTGAACAGAAACATACTCATTTCCCATTCAATCAGAGAATCCGATAGAATTATAGAGTTAGAAGAAACCACATAGGACATCCAGTCCAACTCCCTTCAGTGCAGGAAAATCAGAATCAATGCATCCCAACAGATGGCCACCCAGCCTCTGTTTAAAAGTCTCCAAAGAAGGAACCTCCATTGCACTCTGAGGCAATGAGTTTCACTGTTGAACAACTCTAATCATGAGGACGTTCTTCCTAGTGTTAAGGTGAAATCTCCTTTTCTGTAATTTGAACCCATTGCTCTGAGTCATAGTCTCCAGGGCAGCAGAAAATTGTATTTTCCCAGTTGTATTTCCCCCCAGATATATTAATGCATTTGGATATAGATTAAGTCAAGTAGAAATGGCAATGTATAGTGGCATCCAGTACCCAGTATTAGAGGCGGCTTCTTCATTCTGCATAACGGTGTATTGCCATGTGCTGTTCAGTCCTCATAGCAATCTGTATTTTATGTGATTTCTACTATGGGTTCTTTCTAATTTGCAGGGCTGTTGATATGTTCATTGATGATGTTAATGACAATGCTACACAAGTGTCAAACCCACAGGAGGAAAATCTCCAGGTATGATGAACATGCAAGGTGAATTGTGTGTGTGTGAAAAACTGAGGCAAGTATGTGTTTACCCAGACCTTGCGTCTTCCCTTTGAGTAACACCATTTCATTATTTACATGATCAACTCTCCAACAAGATTAGATCAAGGACTAATGGCAAGATAGACACTCTGGGGCAGAGAATGGGAGTGGAGGTATTGGTTCGGCCACAAGGAATAGCATTACTCCAGAGAACAATAACTCATAACCCTGGCTAGATGTTGTTAGGATTTCTGGGAGTTGAAGGCCAAAACATCAGGGAACCCACAGGCTGAGAACCACTGCTCTAGTGGGTCTCAGCAGGTGACATAGCAGAACCTTCTCCAATAACATTCCTCTATGTCATTGTGGTATGTGTTATTTTTCTTATTTTAAATGACATATAATAATAATAATAATAATAATAATAATAATAATAATCTTAACTTAACTGCTTAAAGGGTTAACTGCTTATGATGCTGAGAGCTGTGCTGGCGGTAGTGTAAACTACCAGCAGGTTCAACCAATCCAGAGTGGTCTCAACTGAGAAGTAGAACTAAGTGCACCCAACCCATTTAAATATGGTGAAACAAACACTAAAGAAGTCTATACTGGCTCGGTCGTCACCCTGGATAATAAGGACCGTGGTGAGTGCTTCTCCCGGGCACCCATTGACAAGTGAACTACAGGAACCAGGACCCACTGCTGAGCAAACAGGGCATGGGCCTGTAAAGCAACTGGAAGCAAAACAATGACAGAAGCGGCAGAAATGTTCAATGTCACAGAACCAAACTGTGATAAACTGCTATTATAGAAAGAGTTTTGGAGCACAATACTCCTGACCTCACAATCGTGTTAAAAAACAAAGTATGGATTGTCGATGTTGCAATCCCCGGTGATAGCAGGATTGAAGACAAACAACTAGAAAAGTTGACATGATACGAGGATTTAAAGATCGAACTACAAAGACTGTGGCACAAGCCAGTCAAAATGGTCCCAGTGGTGATTGGCACACTAGGTGCAGTGCCTAAATACCTTGGTCTGCACTTAAACACAATCGGCGCTGACAAAATTACCATCTGTCAGCTGCAAAAGACCACCTTACTGGGATCTATAAGCATTATTCGCCAATACATCACACAGTCCTACAGGCCCGTAGCCAGGATTTTGTTTCGGGGGGGGGGGGTGAATTTTTTTCAGGGGTTTCGGGGGGGCTGAGTTTCGGGGGGGGGGGGCTGAGTCTGAGTGAAAGAGGGGTCTAGCCTAGCAAACCTTTTGTATCGTTACCCCAATACCCCCATGCATATGGGATATATTGAGCATGGTGATCAGATCATGATATGAATAAACATAACAGTTTAAATAATGCAAGTAAGGCCTTTTCGCGAACCACCATGAGAATTTCGGGGGGGGGCTGAAGCCCCCCGAGCCCCCCCCCCCCCGGCTACATGCCTGCAGTCCTAGATACTTGGGAAGTGTCCAACGTGTGATCCAATACAACAGCCAGCAGAGTGATCTTGTCTGCTATGGGCTCATTTTGTTGTGTTTCAAATCATAATAATAATAACAACTGCATTTTTGTATCCCGCCACCATCTCCCTGAAGGGACTTGGGGTGGCTTACATGGGGACCAAGCCCAGTCAACACAATTACAAACATGAAACGATAAAATACAATAAAAACATCATAAAACATAAACATCATATGTTATGTCATAAACATAATAAACATTTCTATTCTTCTGTACTATCTTTTGTAATTGTTGACATCAAATAGAATATTTTATTCGCGTCTTTGAATGAGTGTTGTTTTAATTTCTAGACATATCAGAACTATATATATATCTCTTCTCCACCTTAATTTCTTTTCTTAAGACCTTATCACACAAGGCAGATGGATCGCAATTACAGCAGGATAACAGCCTGACGTATGACATGGTATCATTCTCTTTTATTGTTCTCCTGATGGGAGACTGTTGGAAGGCATTTCTTTTACAAAATGAGGTCACTGATGGCTTTCTAGGGTATCTCCCACCAGAACAACATTGGAAGAGGAGTAATGTCACATGATAAATGCCAACCAAAGACACTATTGTCCTGCTGTAATTGCAATTTGCCTGCTTTGTGTGATAAGCTCATTAGAATTGTAATGCATCAGTGAAATGGCATTTTCACAGTATATCATAATAGCCTAAATTCTCTTATTAGTTCTGACTGCAGTAGAGCTGTGGAATCACTGAGATATACCTTTAGTCCTTAACATATCATGTTGTTATGCCAGATTATACCAAGTGGAAATTGCTTAAGATGTAATAGCAATGAAAGCTGATTTTTGATGCTGTATATGACACTCTTGCCACACTTGTGCTGTAATAATGTGATTTGCAGGGTTTTTTCTTCTTCTGCATTAATGCCATTGTCACCAACCCATGTTCCCCGCCTTATGGTTCATGATTAGTTTGCTTCAAAATATGATCCATAATAATGTTATTACGGCATAATGATGGGTGCACTGGGGGCCCTTCCACACAGCCCTGTATCCCACAATATCAAGGCAGAAAATCCCACATTATCTGTTTTGAACTGGGTTATTTGAGTCCACATTCAGATAATGTGCGATTTTCTGCCTTGATATCCTGGGATATAGGGCTGTGTGGAAGGGCCCCAGGATGTCCTAAGCTTCCTCAACTCCTATCTGCTTATTTTCTCCACCATCATTATAAAGCTCCATTTCTTGTGTAGAGCACAGTTGAACTCCAACAGGGAGAACCATGATGTTGGGCAATAAGGCTGAGACAAAAGTGGGACCAAACTGTTGCTTATGGTGGTATAAAGACCTACAGTAGAGTCTCGCTTACTCAACCTTCGCTCATTCAACGTTCTGTATTATCCAACTCAGTCTGCCTCCTGCCCGGATCCACAGCTGTTTCAATATATTGTGATGTTTTGGTGCTAAATTCATAAATACAGTAATTACTACATAACGTTATTGTGTATTGAACTGCTTTTTCTGTTAATTTGTTGTAAAACATGTTGTTTTGGTGCTTAATTTGTAAAATCATGACTTAATTTGATGTTTAATAGGCTTTAACTGAGACTAACCAACAATATGCCCACCTATATTTCTTTGTATTATAGTGCAAAAGTGCAATTTCAGGCATGCACTGTAATAAATATTTTTGTAATAGGAAGAAAAAAAGAAGATTTTTTTTAAGAATTAGGAGAAAGAAATCCCTTCAGACCATTAGATCTCCTCAGCAAATTGCGCCCTTGATTTTCACACAATCTTTCGAAGGGTTTTGGTGTACATTCAACAAATCACTACAAAAACAGCCATCCAAAAAGAATGGATGCTATTTGCAACTAGCAACACCTGACAAAATCCAAAGAGTTCTGTTATGAGGATGCACATTTCTTCCGACCATTCTGTAAGAGATCGTGATCTAGGGCTTTGAGGCAAACTCAGAATAAGGGTCCTTCCACTCAGCCCTATATCCCAGAATATCAAGGCAGAATAACTCACAATATCTGCTTTGAACTGGGTTATCTGAGTCCGCACTGCCATATAATCCAGTTCAAAGCAGATAAGATTGCTGTGTTAGGTAAAGTAAATGAAGATTTATGAGGGCTAATTTCCTCCCTTTTTTAAAAAAAGGTTACATTTCAATTTTTCTCACATCTTTTTGTGTTTCAGCAAGAAATTTTCCATATTTGTGAAAAAAATGTGGAGGAAGGAGAACCAACAAACATGTCAGGTAATTGCAAGAGAGGTTAAACATGCTTCCCCTTGTTCCTTCAAAATACCAGATTTTATATAGTAGCATGTTGCTGTGTGTGCCTAGGAATTGTGTTATTATTTTATCAGTGAGTTTAGATTAGTTCCTTCGCCTTATTTTTTTTTTTTTTAGAAATGATCACTGTGTGTGTTGCAGGAATGTTTTTTTATGCGGCCATCCCTCCACATTTGTGGATTAAACATTTGGATTTGATTAGTCTCAGGTTGCTGTATTTGGGCTGCCTTACATACACAAATGAAAAAAAAAGTTATCTCCTGACATTTATAGGTCTTCTAGCATGATTCTATTATCATCTTCTGGCAGAAGTTGACCATACAATTATACTGGAAGACTTAAAATACACAAGGAAGTGTTATCCTAGGTAAAATATACATATTGTATTTGTAATATTTATTTATATTAACAGTTTTTGCACTTTAGCAGGGACTCTACACCCTTAACCCCCTCAAATGTGGAGGCACTGCATTTTAATTTTTTGATGCCTTATAGTTTATTTTTGTTACACTATTAATTACATTGTAGGGGCTATGGTGGCGCAGCGGGTTAAACCACTGAGTTGTTGAACTTGCTGACTGGAAGGTCGGGGGTTCGAATCCGTGGGATGGGGTGAGCTCCCATTGTTAGCCCCAGCTTCTGCCAACCTAGCAGTTTCAAAACATGCAAATGTGAGTAGATCAATAGACGCCGCTCCAGCAGGAAGATAAAGGCATTCCATGCAGTCATGCTGGCCACATGACCTTGGAGGCATCTATGGACAATACCAACACTTCATCTTAGAAATTGAGATAAGCACCACCCCCCAGAGTCGGAATCAACTCAACTTAATGTCGAGGGGAAACCTTTACCTTTACCTTATTAAATTGTAACAGCATACTAAGCAAGTATAAACAAACAAGAAAAAAAAATCAACATTCTATTTAAAACATATCCAAAGCATGTCTAAAACATGGTATATACAAATAAAAACATAATTTAAAACCATTTTTTAAAAATTGTGGTATATGCAAATAAAACATATTTAAAATTTATGAGCTACATGATACATATAAATAGAAATAAAAAATATATGCTAAAACATTAACCACTAAAATCATTCACAACTTGGCTCCTTAGGTTTTATAGTAGCATCACAAAATCAAGCCATTTTTAAGTTGGGAAAGCATGTTATGACTACGTTGGGCATCTCATACATGTGCTCAAGATCTCTTGTGGTATTAATGTCACCTTTAGGGACATCTTTTTAAGATTTTCTGATTTAATTTCATCATTATGGACAGGTTGCGCCTCACTGATTCATTCACCATGAGATCAAATTCAAGTTTACACATCCGTGTATTAAAGACAAACAGAACAGCATGATGTGGAATTCACAAGCAAGCCTGTTCATTCATACCTACCAATATGGCCTCACAGGGTGGTTGTGGGACATGTAATATGACCTCTGCAGATGATTTCGAGGAGCTAAAGTCCAGTATTTGTGGAGGTTTGTGGAGGTTCATATCATGGTTGTCATGCATGTCATGATTCAAGTCTGGTTGTCTAGAGTTGATGAAACTGGAGATGATTTCTGTATATAGAAGAGAGAGTTCCGGCAAGTGTTGGATGTGATCTGTTTCAAACATAACCACTAAAGGTACAAGAGTCCTCTCCATTTTTCTCTCTGGCAATGCTATGAATGGTCTTGATTAGGAACAAACAGATGGCAATACTAAAGTATCTTCACAATCGATTTTCTGTAATCAATCTGCCGTTTCATTTTCAGTGGAAGAGGCTGATGAGATGCTGATCAAGTGTGACGGAGGTGTGGAAGAAGCCCTTGGGTATGCCAAAATGTGGTGCAAATATGTCAAGGAGCTGTTGAACTGGGTAGACAAACGCCTGGCTCATGGTGAGATTTATCTATCAGTATCCAGAATCCATGAAATTCTCTCCTTCCCCACATATATATTCCTTAGTTTACCCATTTGGAAGCTACTCCTACACATTAATGTGTCCATGAAATTGTCCCCTCAAGCCATCCTGGGTTAATCCCCCCAGAATATATAACATTTGAATGAACTTGTCAGAGTAGCTTTTCAAAATGAAAAGTGTTTGTGGCTAAACACTAACAAAAAAGGTACCAAAGTCTTTATTTATTTAGTTTTATTTAGTTATTTTCATTTCTTTATCCCGCCATTCTCCCAATATAGGGGTTCAAGGCAGCTAATAATTACTTTGTATTTACAAACTTAACATCCATTTTCTTTGGAAAGTCCATCCATTCACCCGTTTCTTGTTCTCAGAGGTTGAATTTGCAAAGAACATCCTCAAGATTGCTGAAGCTGGCCGAAATGCTATTTTTCCTCAGGTAAGTTTCCCTGGATGCTCCCTTCTGTGACTTCCTTTTGCAGTTTGCACGCAATTATTTGCTCTTATAGAATTATAGAATAATAGAATTGGAAGAGACCACAAGGGCCATCTAGTCCAACCTTCTGCCATGCAGGAAAAGCATAATCAAAGTGTTCCTGACAGAATCCTAGACAATAAAAAATCTAGTTTAAGATCAAGAGCACTATTTTTGCAGACTATATATGTATTCATCATCTATATAAATAAAAATGTAATGTTCATTTGTGGGATTAACATAACTCAAAAACCACTGGATGAATTGACACCAAATTTGGGCACAATGCATCTATCAGGCCAACGAGTGACCATCTTACAGGGAGCGGTCAACCCTACTGTTTAAGGAGCTCCACTGGCTGCCATTCATTTTCCAGTCCCAATTCAAGGTGCAGGTTCTGACCTACAAAGCCCTGAACGGTTTGGGACCTGCCTACCTATGTGACTGCATTTCTGTGTATGAACCCACACGATCTCTTCGATCATTTGGAGAGGCCCTGCTCATGCTCCCATCTCCCTCGTAGGCTCAATTAGTTGGGACGAGGGAGAGGGCCTTCTCGGTAGTGGCCCCTCGACTCTGGAACTCACTTTCCAGGGACATTAGACATGCTCCAACGTTGGCAGTCTTTAGGAGGAGCCTGAAAACGTGGTTGTTCCAGTGTGCCTTCCCAGAATAGGAGAACTCTCAGTAATATGCCCTCATAATGCACTTTAATACTGACTTAGAATGGATTGTTGTTCCCTCGTTTCTCTCTGAAAAATCCTATCCAGTTCTATTTTTACCTGTTCACGTCAGCATATTTTCAATTTTAATCTAGTACATTTGGCCCAGCCATTTTAAAACTGTTTATATGTTATTATTGATCGTTGTTTTGTTATGTGATTTATATGATTGTATTTTATTGATTGTTTATTAATGTGCTATTGATGTTGTTTGATGTATTTTGGGCTTGGCCTCATGTAAGCCACACCGAGTCCCATGGGGAGATGGTTAGCGGAGTACAAATGAAGTTTTTATTATTATTATTATTATTATTATTATTATTATTATTATTATTCATAAGAACACTGAAAAACACAGAAGAGACTTAAAAAGCCAAAAAACAAAAAAATACATTACAACACATGCACAAAACTACATATAAACACAAATACACACATATATACATATACACAAATATATACACACACAAAACACATATATACAGACTGGGCCACAGCAATGCATGGCATGGGATGGCTAGTCTACCATAAGATGAAAAGACCAATGTTTCAGTATGTTGTTTCTACTAACCAAAGGCTTTGTTTTGTTTTTTTAATGTTGTCTTCTCCCATATCTGTTAGTGGTAGCTAATACTGGGATTTGAATTATGACCAGTTAGGATCATAACCTATTGGGTAGCAGAATTTTGGAAATGTTCCTTTAGTTTATTGGGTAATGAATGATCACTGGGTACGTAAATATCTTGTTTCTATTCAATGCTCTCAGCAGACAAAGATTCAAGTAGACTTCTTTTTAAAATAACAGGTTTGTTTCACAACTACATGTAGTTAAATAAAGAGGCACATTTCATGTCAGGTTAAACTTTAAAATGTTTCAGTTTGTATCTTTAACTTATAGTCTTTATCAGTCTCTTCAAAACTATATTGCTCTGTACAGCTTTCTTTCATATCAGTCTACTTCCAAGGGACTCAAGCTTCAACAGTTTTCTAACTCCCAACACTGACTTCTGGACTCAAACTGACTCAAGCCTCAACTGTCATTCCTCAACTGTCATCCTTTTAAACTGCATTCTAAACTGACACTGAACCAGTCACATGGTCTGCAGCCCCTCCCACTGCCTCACATATATAGAGCTAAGAAAACTGCAAACTAAGAAGACATACACTTCAGGAAATAAATGACACATTATAAACAGACAAAACATTAAATAGAGGAGGCTTGAGAAGGTTTCTGTTTCCAACAGCTAATGCACTTGTTTCTCTACGTGGGAGGGTAAAATTAACAAGTGAAGTGATCTAACAGCACAGGTATGTATATATAGTGAAAAAAACAAATATTGTTTACTACTGTAAACACTGATTCTAAATGGTTCTAAAGTATATAAACATCAGTTTAATGCAACTAAACCATCAAAACAACATAAATCACTTAGTAGTAGCTATCAAAGTAAAAGGGCAACATTAACACCTATGTAGAAATGGTGTAATCGTTTGAGTGTTCAACTACAACTCTGGAAACCAGTGTTTTAATCCCAGCTCGGCCATGGAAGCCCACTGGGGGACCTTGGGCAAGTCACACTCTCTCAGCCTCTAAACAAATCTTACAAAGAAACCCCTGTGAAAGGTTTGCCTTAGGGTTGGCATAAATCAGAAATCATGTGAAGGTGCATAACAAAAATGAAAAGGCAGGATAAATGTTTTACACAAATTAATATGCCCCATGTTATTAGCCAGTCTGTATTTGTACCCTTCATTCAAGATTATTTCATGTAGGCAGAGCAGTGACAGCTAGAAACCTTGTCTATATGGCTTTATCTCCTTATATCTACTGTTACCAAAGTTTGGTAAAATACTCTTTCTGGATTATGGAGGTTAAAGGATTCTGAAAGCTGTTGTCTAAAAAGAAATATTGCCAAGTCATATACTATCTGTAATAGTAAAGGCCTGCATATTCTCCAACTGTCCCAGTTTGGCAGGTCCAAGTAAGTCTTCTGTCATCCCACCTTTTCACTCAGTTTTCAGTTTTCTCTCACACATGTTCCCTTTGTCCTCAGCTTACCTCAGTGGCTGCAAATTAAGTTCAGTGTGCAAAAGTAGTTTACACTCAGTTAGTTCAGAAGGGAGGAGAGGAACCATGCCTTTCCTGTAGACTTGGGCACTAACAGTCTCTCCTTAATAACATTTGTTATCTTGACCACATTCTGATGTTGCTTGGCCAACCATGGCACTGTTTTCATTGTGAAATGTTGGAGGGCGTGGGTCTGCAGAAAGTTGCATTGCTAGTGTTGAAATATGTCATGACTGTTCCATGTGGTGAGTTTCTTTGGTGACAGCATTGAGCTACCAAATGCCACACCACAGGCTGAAAACATGATTTGGTGTTTCCAATAAAAAGCCTGGAAATCACACTAAGCAGGGATCTGAGCTTCAAATGATTCCTTATTCTACTTCCAATGCCTTATGTTTTTCCAGCACTATATGCCATTGCAGACTCTGTACACCAAGGTCATGGAACATGACATAAGGGCAGGAAACGTAGCCCTTGAGACAGCTTCGGTTTTGCATCTGAAAGAGTATTATGAGGTACGACGTTTTCTGTGCTATATCAGAATAACAGTCATAGATGAGCCAGAATCATAGCACTAAAATGATTCCTTCTCAAGCAATTTACGCACCTTAGATGTCTTTATTTTAAGAAGATAATAGGCCCGGGGAGGGAAAATAGTAGAAACCACAGATATAGCTTCTTGAATTCTTCCCCCTCTACATCTTCATTTTGTTTTAAGGATGAGGTCATTTTGTAAATATTAGACAAAGCTGCTTGAGATCTCACTTTCTTCCTTATGTCTCTCCTTTGCCCCGATCCCTGCAGCCCCTTTGGGCCAAGAGGAATGAAATTGAGAAATGGCGGAAGGAATTCAAAGACCAGTGGCAAAAGGAGCAGAAAAGAATGGTAAGATCCTAAGAAGGAAGGGCTAGAAACTAAGCAAAGGAGTTAATATCACTGTAGTCATCTATCAAGTTTTCATGGGCTTTGTAAATACACCGTTTCTTAAGAATTTCCTTGGCAAGGCCTCATGAAATTGGTGTAAAAGGATGGGATCAAGTAGAAAGGGACTAAGGACTTGCATGCAAATATCAATTTGTGCTGTAACCCTTATTTCCAAACGACATTACATACCTTCAACTTTTTTAAAAATCCCACATTTTTGTCAATGACTACAGCCATACATAATTACAGGAATATTCCCAGACTTTCCCCTGAATAGCTCATGTTTATTAAAAGACACACACACACACAGAGTCTCTAGCCCCCTTTATTGTTTTCTGACCATGGAAAAGGGGAGGCAGCATTTTATCCAGTGCTGCCAATGTGTAATAACAATAATAATAATAACAACAACAACAATTAAAAAAACAAAGTATGTATTGTCGATGTTACAATCCCAGGTAACAGCAGGATTGAAGAGAAACAACTGGAAAAGCTGACACGATATGAGGATTTAAAGATCGAACTACAAAGACTGTGGCACAAGCCGGTTAAGGTGGTCCCAGTGGTAATCGGCACACTGGGTGCAGTGCCTAAAGACCTTGGCCTGCACTTAAACACAATCGGCACTGACAAAATTACCATCTGCCAACTGCAGAAGGCCACAATACTGGGATCTGCATGCATTATTTGCCGATACATCACACAATCCTAGACACTTGGGAAGTGTCCGATGTGTGATCTAATACAACAGCCAGCAGAGTGATCTTGTTTGCCGTGGACTCATCTTGTTGTGTTTCTAATAATAATAATAACAACAACAACAACAACAACAACAACAACAACTTTATTTCTAGACCACCCTCTCTCCCCAAAGGGACTCAGGGCAAACATTCAATGCCTCAAAATAGGTGGAAACACATCAAATAATACAAAATAAATGTACCATCCTTTGCCCTTGCTAGACACCAGGATGACAGATGAACATGTAAATTAAATAAGTGACAATATTTATATTTTTAAAGGGACAGTTTTAATAGATGTCATTTGTTTTTAAGGCATTGACCTGTTTCCACTCTGTTGTATTTTAATCTGTTGTTTTCCACCTTGATTCATAAGAAGAATGAGCAAGAAATAATAATAACACTAGCAATAATAACAGTTACTATTGTTGTTATACATATCTACTTCATTGTTTGATTGTGTTTAATGACTTCTCCCTGCTCCTCCTTTAGGGAGGTGTCACAAAGAAATATCTAAAGTGTAATTAGAGACCTGTATTGCATTGATTGCGCAATCACATTTTCTTGTAGTGTGAATGAATGAAACTAGGGGGCCCTTCCTCACAGCCATATAACCCGGAATATCAAGGCAGAAAATCCCACAATATCTGTTTTGAACTGGGTTATCTGAGTCCACATTGCTATATATCCCAGTTCAAAGCAGATAATGGGGTTTTTTTATTCAGCTGTGTAGAAGGGGCCTAGATGTAGCTGGCTAAAGACATGCCCAGAACGTAACTGTAGCCCCATCTAGACTTCCCTTATGCTGAACTGCATTCTATGGCAATTGACTCATATAATGCAGTTTTATGCGGTTAAACTGCATTATGGAACTGCATTTTTTGCAGTGTAGATCACTGCTTCTTCAGTTGTGGGTCCTGACCCCAAATCAGGTCCCCTTAACCCAATATTGGGGCCGCAAAACATTTGGCAACAGTAATACGTTTCTGAATACCATTCATTTGCACAAATGTGTTAGCAACAATGTGCAGCATTTACAGTGGACTCTGTGGAAAATACTTTGAATGTACTCCACAACAAAGGAAAAGGCTGATTTATTATCAATAAATGTTTGATATTTATGCCTTTTTAATATACCTGGGGTCAAGTACAAATTAATTTGGCTGAAAGGGGTTGTGACTGGAAAAATAAGCCCATGAGAGTGGCTGGATGCACAGTGGCCCCATTGAGAAGCTTTGAGTGGAGGTCAACCTCTTTGCATTGCTTTCTATGTAAACTTCTGCCTTCATGTATCTGCCGTACCCCTACCAAATAAATCCAAAAACATTACCACTAGATCACATAGTGTTCTTCTGTCCCACTGCTCAGAGCTTTTTTTATGAGTTGTCTAGCCAGGGTGAACTAAAAGCAAAATGGAAGGAATCCACACTTCTTCTGATCTAGCAAACAGTTTTATTTCCATCCCACAGAGTCCTGGGTTTGACAGGCGAGGGAGGGACCTTTTGGATCTTCAGACATAAGATTTCTTCTAGTGTTTCTAAACAAGCTGCCAACCACAGGATTTCATATAAGGTTGCCATGCAAAATAAAGTGGGTGCATAACTGTTTAGTGTGAAAGGGCTACTGGCCCACTCAGTGTGTTGGAAGGCATTCATATTTGTCACCCAAACAAACCTGATCCTATTTTTATCTATTGAATCCATGTGAACTTTCTCCCTATATAGAATTCAAGGCAGTTTAAAATAATTTAAAAATATAAAGCCTTGCTTGGAAGAATGTCACATGGTCAACCCATTTTGAAGGCTAAGCAACTATGTTATTTTCCCCAAGGAACACAAAGATAGTTCCATTTTCACTTTAGCACCTATTGTAATCAAAATAAGACTATGCTAGAGACACACATCTAAGCTCAAGGCTAACAAAGAGTGTGTCTACACCGCAGAATTAACTCTGTTTGACAGTACTTTAGCTGCCATAGTTCAGTGCTATGGAATCAAGGCAGGCATAGTTTTATTAACTCTGTCAAAGAGTGAGAGTGCCTCACCAAACTACAGTACACTTAGCTATGGCAATTAAAGTGGAGTCAAACTTCATTAACCCTACAATGTAAATGTATCCAAATCCATTCAGAACCACAGCTTTTGGAAAATGGCATTCATCACCTTTTTGAGAAGAAAAATGATGTTATATCCTTTTGGCAAGTATGAAATTCCATTAACATCTGGAGACCACCTTTTGAAAACCACTAGTCAAGGAAAGGCATGACCTGGTTAGAAGTCAACCCTTTGAAAAAGTGATGTTCATAATCATCCATGTAATCCTGGACTCATCGCTGAGCCTGGAGCCTCAGGTTTCGGCGGTGACCAGGGGAGCATTCACACAGCTAAAACTCGTGCGCCAACTGCGCCCGTACCTTGGGAAGTCTGACTTGGCCACGGTAGTCCACGCTCTGGTTACATCCCGTCTAGACTACTGCAACGCTCTCTACGTGGGGTTGCCTTTGAAGACGGCTCGGAAGCTTCAATTAGTCCAACGGTCGGCAGCCATGATACTAACAGGAGCGGAGCGCAGGGAGCATACAACTCCTCTGCTGCACCAGCTCCACTGGCTGCCGATTTGCTACCGGGCTCAATTCAAAGTGCTGGCGTTGGCCTTTAAAGCCCTAAACGGTTCTGGCCCAACCTACCTATCCGAACGTATCTCGGCCTATCAGCCCACCAGGACCCTAAGATCTTCTGGGGAGGCCTTGCTCTCTATCCCGCCTGCTTCACAGGTGCGGCTGGCGGGGACGAGAGACAGGGCCTTTTCCGTGGTGGCCCCTCGGCTCTGGAACGCCCTTCCCATGGAGGTAAGATCAGCCCCCTCGCTGATGGTATTCCGAAGACGATTGAAAACCTGGATGTTCGAACAGGCATTTGGTTAATTCGGTGCAATGAATGTGATGATTAAGGATTGGTAATATGGATGATGAAACTGGACCACGATTTTAGTCAGGTTATGCATTGGATTGTGATTTTTGTGCTAATATTGTGTATTATGTTTTTTATGGTTTTAAATTGTATACTGTGGATTGTGTATTCTGTATTCCGTTGTAAACCGCGTTGAGTCGCCATTTAGGCTGAGAAATTGCGGTATACAAGCACAGTAAATAAATAAATAAATAATTGCACACAGGTAACTCAGCAGTTAAACTGATAAACTGTGTCTTTGAACTGCCAGGGACAAAGACACGACACTGCACAAAAACATATACTTAGCTAGCAGAGTAAATGTTTCTTTGAAGTTGAAGTTGAAATTGTAGTTGCTCAAAAACATATGTTCTCCCTTGAAATCTCTTATCTTAAAATAAAAAAATCAGAGATTTTTTAAAAAATGCATAAGTCCAAATGCATACTGCTTCCTTTGAAGTACAAAAGCATACTGATAATAAAATGGAATCTTGACTCTGAACATGCTCAGTACAATCACATGTCTGTATCCCTTCCCACACCAAAGCGGTCAGTCAAACTGGCAAATCAATATATACATACAATATAGGTTAGCAAATATATACATTAACAAACAAATAGTGAAAGCTTGGAAGGTTGCTATTTAAAAAAAACAGGTGGTCAGCTTGCCCCTTGTTCTCGTTGCAGAATGATTCCTTGTCCTCCATGCGCAAGTCCCGCCTCCATTATCTCCAGCGCTGTGAGGATCTGGAGAAGGCCAAAGTGCTGAGCGCCAAGGCAGAAGAGGAATGCCAGGGCATGGCAAGCAGTGGCAACAAACAGCTGGAGAAACGGCGCCGCTACCGAGATGAAGCACAATTAAAGGTAGTGGTCCTAAGTTCGAAAGCTGTGCAATTCAGTCCCCTGACGGTTGTAGTAATCCAGAATCTTGGATTTTGGAATGCAATTCCTGTGATCATAGGAAGACAACCAGTAATGTATAGGGAATAGAGCTTGGGAAATTATATTAAAAAGTAAAAGGTTGCTCTTTTAGTTTAACCCCTTTTCCCCAAAGTACTTAATTTTAATTATAGTTGTAATTTTTAAAAGGCCACAGATTCCCTATTTCTTAGGACTCACTAAAATAGTTATGAGCAACTGTTTTTTTAGAGTCTGGATGCTACAAGTGGTTGTCTGGTGGCACAAAACACAGCCTCCTTCTGTCTACCGCAGTGCAACTTAAGCTCCCACAACAAAGCTGAAGGCACAACACAAGTTAGTCATTGGACCATTGTATCAAATAAAAACACATTTTGAAATAAACAAAAGAATTACAGTTAAGCTGCAAAAAGTGTGAAATTATCCCACATTAAGTTAAATTAATGATGCCTCAGTTATTACTAAGTGAAATTAATTACAGCCAGTTAATTTTGTTATTAGTCAAGCCTAGAACACTGCTACCGGATGCTTAAATACCAGAGATGGGTTGGACAAAATGTCAGGTTTTTGAAAGTCTTCAGGCAACTTTTTCTGACAAGAGCCATGTAACTGAGGTCAGTGGATGCCGATCTAGGTGATCAAAGGGAATGTGCCTTAAAAGGACATTCTGAAGGCCTTTGTGTTGTCACAGAAGACCTCATAATGCATTCCCATGAGCCTGGCAAGGATATGTTGGGCCAGATCCTGTCTGCATCAAGTGAAAAACATGTTCTTGGCACAAGGCAGGTGAGAACACCTTGTCTGGGCCCTAGCAGGTAGCAAGAACCAGCATGTTTGGCTGATTTGTGTGTTGGGCTCGAATCCCCATTTGGCCACAGAAATACACTGGGTGACCTTGGATAAATCACACTCTCACAGCCACAAGGGAAGGCCATGGTAACACCTCTTCTGAACAAATCTTGCCAAGAGATCTCTGTGATAAGATTGCCTTAGGGCAATGGTTCTCAACCTGTGGGTTCCCTAGATGTTTTAGCTTTCAACTCCCAGAACTCCTAACAGCTGGTAAACTGGCTGGGATTTCTGGGAGATGTAGGCCAAAACAACTGGGGACCCACAGGTCTAGAACCACTGCCTTAGGGTCACCATAATTTGGAAATTACTTGAAGGCACACAACAAGTGCTGGAGGGGTGTCCAGCAGTACCCACAGAGTAAAGCTTTCAATAAGCGGAAGCGGAGGTGACTCAGCACACGTCACTGTGCCATGGATTAGATTTCCTTTCTATGCAATGCTCTTGGCTTTTCACTCATTTTCAGTTGTTGCAACAGAGGAAGCAACTCTCCAACCCAATCCACACAGCCACATAATGTGGGATAGGAAACAGATTAGCCTGAGGCACCACCACCACCACCAACAACAATAATCTTTATTTATATCCCGCCACCATCTCCCAAAAGGGACTCAGGGCAGCTTACACTTCAGTGCAGTATATAAAACAAACGATACATATGGTAAGTATAAAACAATATCACATAAAATTGTAAAACAGCCACTATCAACGCATAAAATAAAAGAACGCAATTTAAAACACAGAACCATCTATAGTTAAACTAGCTGCCATCAATTCACAAACTAAAGTGCCAAAGTGTCAACCTCATATGAACTCATTTCAGCCTACTCAAGGCCAAAAGCCTGCTTAAAAATCCATGGAATAGACAACATTGAGATAACGTTTTAGGCTAATCTGTTTCAACCTGGAATAAACCTGATTGTACAGTTTTAAATATATATGCAAAGGTCCTTACTGCAAAATCTGGACCTTTGCAGGTATGGAGGCAGTGGGGATTTTCTCCATTCAGGATCCAAGCAGGCAATCCCTACAACCATTCCTCCTCCCCAGGCTCAGGCAGCCTATGGAAGAGGGTTGGCAATACCAGACTCCTGTTTTCTCCCAACATTTATCATTTAAAAATAAAGGAAAAAAAATCGCCCTGGGAGTCACATGCCTTCCTGGGGCTGGAAAATGGAATTAAAAAGCTTTGGAAGGGAGATTCATTTTGTTTTTAAAGACAAGTGGGGTATGGAGGGGAAAGGGGTACAATCCCCACGCCCATTTCTGCCAATCATGAATCCACACAGGTGAGTAATCTGGTCACCCCCCCAGCCAAAAAGGCACATTTTCAGCATTTGGGCCAGTGTCAGTGGACTCTTATCAGCTACCAGCAGAGATATTCTAAGAGGATATCAAGGACTTCTACTCAGCTCCCTTAAATGCTCTTTCCTGAGGAAAATCATAATGCAAAGAGCAGAATGAATTAGTGCAAAATTGAACAGGAAAATTGGAGCAGGGCTTTATTGTTTGTTTCCTCCAAACAAACAATATAGGCTGATGCCCAGTGGGAAGCATCAGCAGGGAGCATTGTCCTCCCGTCCCAAAGTGTCAGAAAATCAACTGGGAGAACAAAATTGTTATTTGGATATTTTTAAAAGCCCAAGAACAAGAGCCTCCTAATTCATCTGCTTTATATGTAGGAACCCAAACTGATAAACTTTTTTCTTCATGTCAGGAGTGACTTGAGAAACTGAAAGTCGCTTCTGGTGTGAGAGAATTGTCCGTCTGCAAGGATGTTGCCCAGGGGATGCCCAGATGTGTTACCATCCTATAGGAGGCTTCTTTCATGTCCCCACATGGGAAGCTGGAGCTGACAAATGGGAGCTCACACTGTATCGCAGATTCGAACCGCCGACCTTCAGGTCAGCAGTCCAGCTGGCACAAGGGTTCAACTCATTGCGCCACCGCAGGTCAATTGATAAACTAAATGTTTTAAATTCAAATTTGGATTGTATGAATAACTTCATTTTGATTCCATGCAGAATAGATCTGATTTTGGGTATGCTTCTGGGAGAAGGGAGAGTCTTGCAAGACTCTTCATTGGACATGTCTGCCACACTTGAATGCCTTGCGTTCTTCTATCTACATGCCAACTGCACATTTTCAGTTCTTCCATGTGTCTGTTTCACTGCATTCAGGTCCAGGAATCAGAGGTTGTGTACAAGGGATGCGTCTTTGATGCCAATAACCGACGTCAACGGCTGGAGAAAGTGAGGGAGAGAATTATCTCTCACATCCGCAAACTGATGTTCCAGGGAGATGAGGTGCTGACACGGGTAAGTAGTGAGTGATCCGTGGTTAGACATGCCTCGGTGCTTGTGGCTTGGGGCCTGAATAGGATGGGTAGGAGAGTAGCTGACCTCAAAATATCAGGGTGTCATTCCTGCTCCCCTTCTTCTCTGCACAAGGCTCCCTAAGTAGCTCTGCCTCTCTCTCCATTCTTAAGTGATTTTTTTTTTTCTGGGAGGAAAAAAACAATTGGAAAAAATAGTGCCATAGTAAATGTGTTAGTCTTCATAGTATCTCAAGACTCTTGTTTTTGTATAACAGAGTAATATGTTAGTATCAGGGTTGTCCATTTCTCTCAACATTGCTACTAATTT
The DNA here is from genome assembly GCF_025583915.1 of Anolis sagrei ordinatus. Taxonomy (NCBI): domain Eukaryota; kingdom Metazoa; phylum Chordata; class Lepidosauria; order Squamata; family Anolidae; genus Anolis; species Anolis sagrei. Next base: position 161,325,818 of record NW_026845477.1, on the reverse strand, counting down.
TAAGGATTTATATGTATCTCATTGTTGCCACCAACTGTATAGACCCCCTCGTGGCACAGTGGGTTAAACCACTGAGCTGCTGAACTTGCTGAACAAAAGGTTGGTGACCCGAATCCAGGGAGCAGGGTGAGTTCCTGCTGTTAGGCCCAGCTTCTGCCAACCTAACAGTTCGAAAACACGCAAATGTGAGTGATCAATAGGCACCGCTTCTGCAGGAAGGTAATGGTGCTCCATGCAGTCATGCTGGCCACATGACCTTGGAGGCATCTACAGATAATGCCGGCTCTTCGGCTTAAAAATGAAAATGAGCACAAACATTCCAGTCGGACTCGACTAGACTTAATACCAGGGGAAACTTTTACCTTTATCTTTACCTGCCACCAACTGTAAGAGTTGTTCATCTGTCCCATCACTTCTTCCAGATATGATCCAAATATCTCTCACCTAATGTGGGGACCTTTTAGTTGCCCTCATAACTTCTGTGCAAGACATTATTTATCTAATCCTGTAGTTCACAACCATTGACCCTCCAGGTGTTTTGGACTTTGGCTACCACAGTTCCTAACAGCTGGTAAGATGGCTGAGATTTCCAGGAGTTGAAGTCCAAAACAACTGGAGGACCAAAGGTTGGAAACCACTGGTCTAATCCCATCACTGGATGCCACTATCCTTGAACCACTGCTACCACCAACAACAATACCACAATGTTTTGGAACATGTCCACACTCATCACTCTATTTTAATGTTCTCAGAAGCAAAAATGTTCTCAGAGTACAAAAATCAATTTGTTAAACAAAAGTAAAAGATTACTTATTTAAGGGCCCATCTTGATGTAGTGGAGGACCACAAAAGTTTCTTGTTTTGTTCCTGCTCTTTTCTGTTTTTGGTTTTTCTTTTGTTGTTTTACTTTTAGATCTACATCTTGTTTTCCTCACTCTGAAGTATTCTCAGGGAACGCCCAGCACTTCCAAGGTCTGCTTGTTCCCATCTGGGAAATTAAACCGTGATATCCCAAAATGAAATGTGTTGCTGTTATCCCAGTGCTAGTTAATACAGCTGCTGCTATGAAAAATAGCAATTGTTCCCTGGACATTAGATTCAGCAGAGATCAAGGAAGGCAAAGGGGAATGCTGGCAATGGAAGATAATGATGCAGATGCTTAACTAGTGTAATATTGCTAAAGAATGTTAATTCCTGAATAAGAATTAAGAAAGCAATTTCTGAAACATTAACCAATGTTCAAACCCTGGTCTCTAGAATTGTAGTTCATGAGTCAAACTGGCTCTCTATACTTCACATACGTAACCATATTTTAACTTAATTATTTTAGTAATTACAATATACTTTCCCCCTAATAGCTTATGGTTCACCCTTCACCCTTACAGTCATTGGCCACTGAGACAATGCTCTTTGACTGTTCAAAGCCTTTACTTCATTATCTCAGTGGTCTTCAACAGGAACTCTATAGCATAGATTGTTGTCATTGTCAAGCTGATCTGCTCATGATTGAAGTAAGTTTCGGAGCTGGCATTCCCTGGGAGCTTACCCTGTTTTACTAGTCGAGTAAATTTCAGAGGGATCTGAAAAGTACAAGTCTGAACTTTGCCAGTTACAAGAAGGCATTCAGTTTCTTCATGCTTCCTGGGTTTGTTTCCCAAGGTGACACTGAGGATGTTCAAGCTCCAGCAGGTCCAAGCAGAACGAATCCCTGTTGGATACCAGAACCTGACTGAGTTCTGCAAGCCTTACAAGGTTGGGGAGAAATATCTGGAATTCATTCAGAAGCTGCAGAGGAAAGAACTACCAGTGGAGATCTACGAATTTGAGGAATTTATACCTTCAGGGCAAAGGTAAGGAAGCAACACTTGCATTTTTACCTGCCTTCCCTCTAAGCAATGTTATACTTTTGAATTGCGATCAAAGGCAATTGTATCATTGGTGAGATTTGTTCAGAAGAAGCTTGTCATTGCCTATATACTTCAGTCCTATCCAGAACTTGGAAAAGTTCCAGGATTTTCCCATCAGCAGGTCACCAGCCATGTTTCAATGGGGATTCTGAGAGTTGTGGTCCAAAAAACATTTCCAAGTCTGGTCCTGAATCACAATCTCTCTTTCGCTTGTCTTAATTTCACATTGACTACTGAAGCACGGAACTGTATGACTTCAGCAGGGAAGAGTGGGGAAACTTTTGAGTAGTAGCATTGGCTTCACCTTTCTGGATTAAGCACATAGGCCCATTCTGGTGTGTGCTAGCATGCAATAATCTGCAATCTTTTCAGACCTGGACCCCACCAGTAACTCCCAAAACACACTTTGAGGCCTTTCCTAGTTCCCACCCCCCCACCCCACCTCGATATTTGTACATGAGAGTATTGATGTTGCAACCCTAGTGGGTCAAGTAGTGATCCAATAGATCGCCTTACTTCTCCAGTTGAAATACAAAGCTCTACAGCCATGTTCAATACCAACCATATGGATTCACTTCAAGTGTGCCTTTGGTTGGCTCACGGTTGCTAATCCATCATCTCTCCACATGGTCTAACTGTTTTGACATGCAGAATATCCCTGCTACTCACTGGGGTGCAGAACAGCTGGATAGCCAAAACATTTCACAAATATGCCAGATACATGAAAAGGGGAGCTCAATCTTTACTGCTGACCTAAGGTCCATATTATGTCATTTGGAATGGTGACAAAGCCTCATTAAAGTCAAATAATAGTCCTATCCCCAATGCCTTCCTCTGTCAAAATTTAGCCTTGTATGAATTGGCTGCTTTGGAGAATTATACATGTTGAAATTAGAATAAATTGTCCAATTATAAAATTAAGCTGCTTCACTATGGATTTACTACTGATGTTTCCAAGACTCGAAGAGCAAAACTTTGAGTTGTTTAGAAATTAGATTTGGCAGATTTTTCCTTTCCCCTAGCCATTTTAAGTAATCCCTACAATTCTAAAACATAAATCAAGCAAACCCAACTAAGGGAAAATATTTGTGGAGGTGTGATCAAGTATTGGAGAGATTCTGTGTGAAGGGCTGTATACTTTCCCCTCTTGTCTAGTGAATGATTACACATTCCTCCTTACCTCCTCTATGTATATTATGATACCATAGAGATGCTTTTCACCTATGCTTAATGAAAACAGCATACAGTCCTCCCTCTACATGCTGGTTAAATATTCACGGGTTTGATTATTTGAGGATCACTGTATTCGCCTCCATCTCCACTGCTGCCCTATATGGGATACTATGATGAACTTCCAGCAGAGGGTGACTGTAGAATCATGCCAAAGGCCCTAGAAATGTTCTCTCACATTAGAAAATACCTAGGCCTGTATTTGTGGGTTTTCCACTTCTGCAGAGATCCTGTACCTTTACTCAGCAAAAGTTGAGGGCCGACTGTATAAGTAATAGAATCTTATAATCCTAGAGTCATTCATGGAATCCACTTTTTTTTCCATGTCAGAAGCGACTTGAGAAACTGCAAGTCATTTCTGGTGTGAGAGAATTGGTTGTCTGCAAGGACATTGCCCAGGGGACGCCCAGATGTTATACCATCCTGTAGGAGGCTTTTCTCATGTCCCTGCATGAGAAGCTGGAGCTGACAGACAGGGGCTCACCCTGCTCCCTGTATTCGAACCGCGGACCTTTCAGTCAGCAGTCCTGCTGGCACAGAGGTTTAACCCGTTGTTGAAGGCTGACTGTATAAATCATAGAATCTTATAATCCTAGAGTCATTCATGGAATCCAATATTAAACTTTGCCCTGAAGCGTTCCATCCTCACCATGGAAATCATCTGGCTACCAGAATGAAATACAGGATTGTAGAGTTGGAAGAGATCACAAGGGCCATCAAGGCCAACCCCCTGTCATGCAGGAAGGCACAGTCATGGCACCCTGACAGATAGCCATCCAGCCTCTGCTTTAAAACCTCCAGAAAAGGGGACTCCTCTATCCTCCAAAGCAGCATATTCAGCTGCTGACCAGCTGTTGCCATCAGGAAATTCTTCCAGTGTTCAGGTAGAATATTTTTTCCTGCAATTTCAGTCAATTGCTCTGTGTCCTAATCTCCTGAATAGCAGAAAACTAGCTTGCCTCCTCCTCAAGATGACATCCCTTCAAATATTTAAACATGGCTATCATGCCCCCTTCTCTGCCTGCTTTTCTCCAAGTTAAACATACCAGAACTTAAAAGAGTTCTTTAAGGGCATAAAGGACATTTCTAAACATCTACTTCGCAAACCCTAGATCTTGAAGTCAAACAGGAAGTACATCATAGACATTTAATTTCAAAAAGCCACCATGGATTTAAGTCTTAGAACATCTTGAACAAACTGACAAATCAAATTTTAACAGTGTTATAAAGAGTGATGAGTAATCAGCAATAAGGGGTATCAGATGCCAAAGAGAGAGTCAAGAAAACTGCCAAAGACAACAGGAAGTAAAGTAGTTGGGGATCCTTTGCTCAGGGGTATAGGGAACCTTGTGTGTCAGCCTGACATGATGGATCAGGAAGTGTGCTGGTACACGTATCTAGGAGTCATTGACAATTTGCCGAAACTCATCAAGAGCACAGATCAGAGCCCCCTTCTCCTTATTCACCAATTACACTACCAAGAGCACCTTTGAGGGCACCTTTAAAGAAAGCTAAAGCTCAGGATGTGCTAAGACTCGCTAAACAAGCAAGACGTAAGAGAAAGAACTGTTTCATTTAAGGCATGAGAATGGCCAAGGAGACGGTGGCTGTGGTTCAGTAAGGATGATAAAATGCTAACAGAGGGTAATGAAAGGGTACACATACCTAGTATCTATTTTGCTTCGTTTTCCTCCCTGAAAAAGGACTGTGTGCTTCCATTCAGCAGCAGAGACCTTGGCAAAGGATCTGGACTGCAAATCAAGATTGATAGAGAGTTAGTCAAGAATCACAGAGCTAACCTAAATGAGTTCAATCTACAGGGCCAGATGCACTGTATCCTGGAGTATTGAAGGAGCTTGCTAATGTACTTTGTGAACCCTTTGCCATCATTTCCGAGAAATCTTGGAGAACAAGTGAGGGTACCAGAGCCTCTTTCTTCCAAAACAGATCTGAAAAACGACAGAAAAGTCAGCCTGACCTCAATACCAATTACATTAGAACGGATTTTACAGCAGTCTGCAAATATCTTGATAACAGCATAGTGATCAATAGGAGCCAACATGGGTCTGTCAGGAACAAATACTACTAAACTAATCATATATCGTATTTTCAAAGGCTTTCATGGCCGGAATCACTGTGTTGTTGTAAGTTTTTTGGGTTGTATGGCCATGTTCCAGAATCACTCTCTCCTGACATTTTTCCCACATCTATGGCAGGCATCCTCAGAGGTTGCAGGCGAAAGATCAGGAGAGAATGCTTCTGGAACATGGCCATACACCCCGAAAAACGTACAACAACCTAATCTTATATGAGTTTTCAATCAATTTACTAGTTTAACTGATGGTGAGAATGCTATGGATATAATTTATCTGGATTACAGCACATTATTTGGTAATATCTCCTATAATGTTTTGAGTTCAAAACTGATAAATAAGGAATAGATGGGAACACTGTCAGGTCCCATCTACACAGACCTAAACTCTGTAATTTTTTTTCTGGATTAGCCTGAGGCACGCAACAAGTCAACAAGACAAGATTTTTTTCTCCCACCCTGGACATTCCACAGATATATAAACCCCACTTACCTGGTTTCCAACAGACCTCACAACCTCTGAGGATGCCTGCCATAGATGTGGGTGAAATGTCAGAAGAGAATGCTTCTTGAACATGGCCATACAGCACGGAAAACTCACAGCAATCTAGTGATTCCGTCCATGAAAGCCTTCAACAACACATGGATCCATAACTATTTGGAAAGGTGTACTCAAGAAATGGCTAAGCTTCAGTACAACAAATATGGGGCACTTGTGTCTCTCCAGATGTTCTTTAGCTGCATCTTCCACTAGCTTGAACCAGCAAATGGTAATGGTATGAAAGAATCACAGTCCCCACCAGGGAAGTAGTATGCTCCAGATGTGAGCAGTCTTGTTTCAAAAGACAAACTTTGTTACCGGAATTAAAAAAATATATAGTCAAAGGCTTTCATGGTCAGAATAATTGGGTTGTAGTTTTTTCAGGTTATATGGCCATGTTCCAGAAGCATTCTCTCCTGATGTTTTGCAGGCAAAATATCAGGAAAGAATGCTTCTAGAACATGGCAATATATATAGCCTGAACAACCCTATCTATCTATCTATCTATCTATCTATCTATCTATCTATCTATCTATCTATCTATCCATCCATCCATCCATCCATCCATCCATCCATCTATTTACGCAAAAACACTTTTTTGTTTTGGTTTTTAAAAAGTAAACAAACAAAAGTTTGCTGCAATAACAATGTGATCTTTTGCGCAGGTATTCTCTTTCAACAACTTGCATTTGAATGAATTCAATCTGATTTTTCTGAAAGGAAATTGAGCTTTCTCTTCCTCTTGGAAACCATAATGGGTCCATTGCTTCTGCAGGTCACCTACCAATGCTAAAAGAAAGAATGCCGCTCAGTATATGCGTATCTCATCCTCTACCGTTGACCTCAACAGCTCCTTAGAAGAAGCTTCTGGAAAGACATCTTCCTCCAGTAGTGAGCAAAGTAAGTTAAATGAGAAGGGAAGTTAATTTTCTGCCTTATCTTTTAGGTTTATGATCCTTGCTATAGACTTCTTAGATCAATGAACAGTTCAAACTAAGATAGAAGTGGAGAGGTGGGCTAGGCAAGCACAAGTGATGCACCACACAGTCTACATCATCATGATCATATATTTTTAATTTATAACCACCTCTCCTTTCATCTTGAGCTGGGGCACAACATAGCCAAACATGTCAATGAAATCACATTTTAAAACATAGATAAAATGCAACCATAACATACACATATTAAAACACCCAAGACAAAAGTTAATTTTTCCTCAATGACTGGTATGAAGTGTGTCACATGTCCTTTGTACCTCTAATTCAGGGATGGCCAATTTCAGCATTATGAGAGGCCATAATCCAAAACTCAGTCTAAGTAATCATGCTTTGCAGTAAAAATGGCCCATCTTGTGGCCATTTTTGTGGTGACTTAGTAAAATATGCATAATTCAAAAGAAGGATGCATTTTAATAATATAGAAAAGAGATGGTCTTTTAAAATCATTAAATGTTTTGGCATTTGAATTTCTTGTTGCTGTTGTTTTACCTTCAAGTTGTTTCCAGCTTGTTGAATTAAATGACTAATATATTTTTGTATGATACATTTGGGTCTCTGAGGATGCTAAGTAAGGATGACTGGAATGCTTGGGTTTAGACACATCGTGTCTATGGTGGCCACAATTATTCACTGGTAGTGGAATCCAGTGATGGGATTAGGCAGAAACAGTCTCACAAGCATCTAGAAACTCCTCATGTTTGATGTTCTAGTGCCGTAGTTCTCAACTTGTGGGTCCCCAGGTGTTTTGGCCTACAACTCCCAGAAATCCCAGCCAGTTTACCAACTGTTAGGATTTCTGGGAGTTGAAGGCCAAAACATCTGGGGACCCACAGGTTGAGAAACACAGTTCTAGTAGTAGAATAGGGGGAGATCTTCCCACTTGCTGATGATGGCAGGATATGTTGGTGACGACTACAAACCCTCTAGCTCTAGCCAGGCCCGTAGCCAAGATTTCGTTTTGGGGGGGGGGCTGAGTTTTTTTCAGGGGGGTTCGGGGGGGCTGAGTTTTGGGGGGGCTGAGTCTGAGTGAAAGAGGGTCTACCCTAGCAAACCTTTTGTATCATTACCCCAATACCCCCATGCATATGGGATATATTGAGTATGGTGATCAGATCATGATATGAATAAACATAACAGTTTAAATAATGCACCAGTAAGGCCTTTTCGCGAACCACCATGAGAATTTGGGGGGGGGGGCTGAAGCCCCTCAAGCCCCCCCCCCCCCCCCCCCCCCCCCCGGCTACATGCCTGGCTCTAGCCCACTGGGCTTCCTTGGACCTCCTTGTCTTCTCACGCTTTGCCTGGAAATACTGATCAGATACTCTTGGTCTTTGCTTCCTGCCTGGATTTCTTTAGCCAGAGATTTGTCAGCCTGCCCTTTCCCAATATGTCATAGTCATGAGGATCCTTACGCCAACCTTCTCCACCACTACATTAGTACATTATGGATTTTTTTAAAAAAACAATTAAATTCTACCGAAGTCCTGTCTAATCCATTGGTGGCTGGTAGTTTCCATATCAGTGCAGCAAGGAATCTACTCTGGGTTTCGGTTCGGGCTTTAAAAGTGTAGTAGTTTGTATGCTGGACTCGGACTTTGGGAGACCAAGTTTCAAAGTTTTGTTTTGGCCATAGAAATTGGGTGATCTTGAGCAAGTCACATTTTCTTAGTCTTAAGGTAAAAAGGTAAAGGTTGTCCCCTGACATTAAGTCCAGTCATGTCTGACTCTGGGGTGTGGTGCTCATCTCCATTTCTAAGCCAAAGAGCCAGCGTTGTCCGTAGACACCTCCAAGGTCATGTGGCCGGCATGACTGCATGGAGCGCCGTTACCTTCCCGCTGGAGCGGTACCTATTGATCTACTCACATTTGCATGTTTTTGAACTGCGAGGTTGGCAGAAGCTAGGGCTGACATCGGAAGCTCACACCGCTCCCCGGAATCGAACCTGCTACCTTTCGATCAACAAGTTCAGCAGCTCAGTGCTTTAACCCACTGCGCCACCGGGGGCTCCTTTTCTTAGTCTTAGAGGAAGGCAATTACCACTTTGAATAAATCTTGCCAAAAAAAACCTCGACACAATAGTCGTAAGTCAGAAATGACTTGAAGGCAGGAAAGAATAATAAAGCCTCCAAATAGGTTCAGTAATGTGGATACCAACTACTTTCTGGACTATAACCCAGAGCATCTCACTAACATGGTTGTCACTGATCCCATCTTGCATGGCGTAGGAAAAGCAGCACAACTGACATATGAGCTGAAGCCAGAAGATTTCCATGAGTATCCTGAAATACCTTTGCTCTTACAGGAGTCAGACCTAAGTTTACTTCCCATGAATGCTCAGGCAGCCTTCCTGTGAAGAGAAGAATGCTTCCTCAAATAGTTAAGAAATTTATGCCTTTCCTTAGGATCATTCCAGTTGACCTATGCTAATTCAAAGTATATATTCTGCATAGAATTAAGAATCTTACTCTCTTCTTCAAAGACTAAAAGGGAGATTGAATGAGGAGTAATAGCTTAAAATGTGTAAAGTTTAACCTATAATTTAAAATTCCATTTCTGGGCTTCTATGTAATGTACATCATGTTAACATTAATTTTACTAAGAATCTGAACAGCTCTTGATATACTGCCCTCCACTCCTACACCCTCTTTTTCTTTCGACTAAAGATCTTTCATATCTGATGGTTCTTGGGAAGTTCGAGAAACCTCTGCCTACATTGCCTGAAGACGGATGGGTGATGGACTGTTTTGGTATGCTGGCCTGGGGGTAGATTTTCTACTCAATTAGAACAGGACACCTCCCAAATAAGATACTGCAGCTCAGTGCACTTAATTTATTTCAATCTAATAGAAGCTGGAGTGAATTCCCCGAAGTGGCGTCTGTCCTCACAGGCCAAAGTGAATGGTTTTCGTAATGCCAGCTGACCTATAAACCATCCAGTGGATGTCCTCCACTGCATTTAAGGATGATTCTGTCTTGTCTACCTTCCTGTTTTCTTATTGGGTTAAGATGTAACTTTTTCAGAGTGAATATATACAAACTAATTTCCCCTTTAAGTTATTTGCTGTGTTAGTCTAATTCTACTTCATTAGCTACGAATTGATACAAATGTAATGAGTGAGGACTACTGGTCTGGAGGCATTGCCAGGAGGACTTGAATTGGTAGTCTGGTGCCTCTTCTCTTTTCAGATAAGTGTGCATTTATGAGCCACACATATTCCCCTTTCACTCTGCTACCAAAAAGATATAAAAGAATCCAGTCGTACCTTTGAGATTAGCTACAATTTTAGCATAAGCTTTTGTGGACTCTGTCTATGTCATCAGCTGCCTGAAAGTTTATGCTATCAATTTATCCCTAGTTAGTTTCAGAGGCGCACCTTGTGCTCCTGTATGCCTTTTAATGCTAAAATGCAGCTATCTCTGAATTCCACTCATTTTAGAAATCATAAAAATAGTCAATAATGATTGCAAAACTGATCTACCAGGCCTTTTGCTGTCAGTGATCTCTTGAAAGCATAGCATCATTCTTTCTTTTTCTGTCTCTTCCCACCTTTGCTATTACTTCCTCTTGAGTCTGTAGTGTTAACAGCTTTTCTTCCCTCCTACCATTTGTGGAGAGGCCCTGAAGTGAGTTTGCCAAATATATTCAGACATCACCAGCATGGGGACGATGGAGGAGGAGTGTGCCAAGAGGTCCCACTAACTTCTGAATGCATGCATGGAAAAAGTAATGGGCTGGATTAGGAAACACTGATTCCAAATAAGATGAAAGTTCTAATCTGGGGTTAGTGAAGTCAATCAAAGCTTAATGCAGTTACACTCTTTTTGAAAGACTGTGTTTGAGGCTTAGGGTTGCTTCAAGAATATAGATAAATATGGTGGTCAGGAGTGTTACTATCGGCTTCAGTTCAAATGCCAGCTGTGCCCCTTTCTAGACTTGGAGGATCTAAAGAGGGCACTATTAAGGCTGGACTTCTGCAGTGTCTATTGAGCCATCTCTGTACAAAATTTGGAAAAACTATTGAGAGGGGGAAATGGCAGCCAGATTGGTTATTGGTGTATCTAGAAGCAATCACCTTACACCTGTACTGAAATAACTCGATTGGCTGCCAGTTAGTTTCCAGGCAAATTACAGTGTTGATTGTTATCTTTAAAGCCCTCCCTGGTTGGGTCCAGTTATCTAATGGGTTGATGCCTTCCGTATAATCCTTCCTGTACACTTGGTTCTTCAGAGATCCAGGCCTACGGTAGTCAGGCAACTATTAACCTGAGAACATTTTCTTCAGTCGGTCCCAAATCATGGAATGACCTGCTGGAAGTGATTCAATAGATGGATACACAGTCTAAGTTTAAAATAGCATTAAAGACCAATCTCTTCCAGCTGGTTAAATTGTGAGTTTTGAAGTTATAGATTGTTTTAAAATGTGTATCCTTTTAAACTAATGTTAATGCTCTTTTACCTGAACATCTATTTTTAAAACCAAGGAAATTTATTTGACCAGAGCTCATACGACGACAGTGGAGCAATATAAAAGTGGACTAGAACTGTGGTCAACAATGGTACTCTGATGCTACCTCTATTGCCACGGAAACAGAATTATTCACAGTCTTTGTTTTGTTCTGTTGTCCAGGTGCCAACAAATCCTTCTGCAGTGACACAGAAAGCCTGGGAGGGAGCACTGAATGCCAGTTCTTGGATTCGGCCAGCTCCAGTCCAGGTGAGAGGCAGTACTTCTTGTTACTGTTTATGTCTTGCTCCTTTTTTCATAACCTGGACAATAAAGATTGCTCATACTCCCAGGTAGGCTTCTTGGCTTGACCTGAGAATAGCATGCAATGATAGTCCAACTGTATGCATAATATTGTCAAATCACTGTTCTCCAAGAAATGGCATTGCCTTTAATTCTGTCCTCTGAGAAAGCCGGTATATATGAAAGTAGTAAGCAAGTTGATGCTGATAAAAATATTCCCATTGCCATATCCAGCAAACTGCAGGCAAGTCCATATTTCCTGCAAGGTAAGCAACTGGAACATGAGAATATTTTATTTTACTAATTGGACAGAGACAATATTTCATCAAGTCTGATTTTAAAACTGTATGCAGCATTTTCTTTTTCACACAAGAAATATCCCGTCTAGAGTTCAGTGTGGCTTTAAATACCACTCATTCTTGGCTCTTCATTGGCTTCCATGTTTGTTTATAGAAGTGTTTGATTTATGTTCAGGCCACAAGAAGTTGCTGAAAGCTCCATCTACTGGCACCGTGTCCTCCTCGGAGGACTGTGAAGACAGGGATCTGATACAAGCCTATGACAATGGTGAGGAGCCAAAACCAGAATAATAAAAAATGAAGAGAGAAGATGGTTCTGTAATTACAATCACACCCAAATGTTGCATGGAAAAATCAATATGTCTGTCTGTGGGCATTTATGCCATCAGGCTTGGTCAGGATAATCCAACCCACCAAACATTGATTCAAAAAAACACTTTAATCTCTCCACACTCTACCATATGTGATTATTATCCTTGCTTTCTATGTACTGTAATTTCTTTTAACAGTTTCTAGTAATACTTTATTTGTTTCCTATTACCCATGCCAACATACTAACCTGACTTATCAATTAACGTCAGGAAAAACGAACTCGAAGGTGGAAAGCATCAATTTCATTATCATTATTTGGTACATGATAATCGTGTGTATATGTGCTTTCAAGTCACCTGTCAACTAATAGTAACTTCATACATTTCATAGGCAAGCCTATAGCGCTTGATATTCATTGCCAGTCTTGCATCCAAGTGCTAACTATAGCTGACCCTACTTAGCTCCCAAGATCAGATGGAATCTGGTGCAAGAGGCATACAAAATGTCATGAAAAAGGATGAGCTTCTGTAGGAAAATCTTTATTCTAAGCAAGTTACTATTATATACTCAAGTATAAGCCAATCCAAATATAAGCCTAGGCACCTAATTTTACCACAAAAAACTGGGAAAAGGTATTGACCTGAGTATAAGCTGAGGGTGGAAAATGAATTAGCTACTGGTAAATTTCAAAATAAAAATAGATACTAATGAAATTACATTAATTGAGGCATCAATGGTTAAATGTTTTTGAATATTTACATAGGACTGTAATGTAAGATAAGATCGTCCAACTCTGATTAAACCATTATTCTGACCTTTTTCAATGTAAATGTGCTTACGTATCTTTCCAATAATAATAAATAAAATAAAATAATACATATAACAAAAATAATAATAGTAGAGTAAAATAATAGAAATGTAATAATAAAAGTAATAGTAGAGTAAAATAATAACGTTAAAACAATAAATAGAGTAAAATAATAAATGTAATAATAATATACTGAAATAATGTAAATATAATAATAATAAATAGAATAAAATAATAAATGTAATATTAATAAAATAATAACAGAGTAAAATAATAAACTTGACTCAAGTATAAGCTGAGGGGGGCTTTTTCAGCCTAAAAAGGGTTGAAAACTCAGCTTATACTAGAGTATATATGGTACATTAGATGTATTTATACTTGAAGGCAGTTTCCCTTCTTTGTGAGAGTTACAAAATTACAGAATTATCTTAAATCATATTGAATCACATGTCAAAGAAATATGAAGACTTAACAGGACTGGGCTCCCCAGATTCATGTCTATTCACATTTAATTCAGAGTTTTGTTCTTGGAAATCCATCAGAAAACCAGGAGACTGGACCTCTTCGTCTAGCCTTCAATAGTACATCCAAAGACTATGACAGAGTAGTCATGCATGCTTCTGTTCTCCTTCATCAGTTTGAAAGACTTCTCAAATGCCTGGCACGGATGTTAAATAAATAAATATTCTGGAAACTTTCACACTTTTTAGGAACAGGTTATCCTGCTGGATGTTTATTTCTCATGATCTTCTGTGTGTCCCTCAGTGGTGTCCTAAAATACAAACATTAATCCTTTCATTACCTGAAATGGAGCGAACACCCATTGGGCTGTGTTGCCACAGATCATAGGAGGATGACCTTATCAGAAGCATTTTAAGGTTGATATTAACTTCTTTTACAAACAATGGTGACTGCCTCCAGATAGTTAAAAAATCTCAGCAAGTATTAAGGTTTTCCTATTCTTTTTGTACTTGCATATCCATGGGTTTGCATCAAGGTTCTTCACAAATTTCAGTTTTCTTTTTCTTGTTTCACAATCACAACTCACAATCCATATAACTTTATATTATGTTATACATTCCTTTTTTTAACAAAATTATAGAATATCTATAATATAGACAATCTTTCTCCTCGGAATACATCAGATGAACAGAACATTACACCTCTGAGTACTTGTCACATAAAACAAATATTTACTATACAAAGAAAGCTCACATTTGTGAGAAAATGATAAATCTGCAACTCCATTTTCCTTGTATGTGGAAGGCTTGGTCGTGCAATCCTGTCACACATGGTATTGAGATTTAAGATTATTTCCCCTTCTGCATTGTCTATTATTTGTATAGATGCAGTGTCTGAGTTTGAAATGTAATACTAGGTTATTGCCATTTGGCAATCTGCATAAAACCTGATGTTGAATACATTGCAAAATTACAAAATGGCAGCCCACCCTATTGTTCTTTCTCTAGCATACAGAAATCATTACAAGATCAACTACACAATGTGTTGCATTTACACGTGTATAATGGAGCATGTTTCTGCTTTATCTCTCTAGCTTTCCCACCTTGGATTTCTCAGTTTCTTTTAAAACCCATGAGTCTGGGCTTTTTTGTGAAGTGGGGAGGAAACTACTTTTGTCTGTTCTCGTTTTCCTACCCACTTTGTCTTTCCTTTGTGCAGTTGCATGTTTAACTATTCATCAGTCTATTAAAAAAAGAAAGATTCTCCTGTCCAATTAATGATTAATGGCCACTTGCCTCATCCCCTTTTCAGATCTCAGTGATGTATCGGAAAATGGCTTGCCCCATGGCCTGCTTAAGAACATAAAGCTGTCAAGTGCTGCTCAGACTCACCGGCTGCGGAAGCTGCGGGGCCCTTCAAAATGCAGGGAGTGTGAGAACTTCGTTGTCAGTGGCCTTGAATGCGAAGAGGTAAGTGAGTGTAAACTTCGCTGCAGCATGCATTTCTGATTTCAAGCAAGCTTTTGTCCTCTGAGCAACAACAGGATGAGCACCTAGGAGTTGGAAAATACACATCGCAGCCTGGAGCTACCAATGTAAATAGCAAGTACAGTTGTCAGAGTGAAAACTGGAGAAGGCTTCTGTACCTTTAAAGTTTAGAGAAGAAGAGATTTCAACAGAATTATGATTGTTCCTGGTTCCATGACAATGTAGAAATCCCTTCTCCAACACAATGACTTTTTTTCATGTCAGGAGTGACTTGAGAAACTGCAAGTTGCTTCTGGTGTGAGAGAATTGGCCTTCTGCAAGGACGTTGCCCAGTGGATGTCCGGATGATTTCTGTTTTACCATCCATCATCACTCATATCCTTTCCTGAGAAGCTAGAGCTCAACAGACAGGAGCTTACCCCGCTCCCCAGATTCGAACCACCAACCTTTCGGTTGAGAAGTTCAGCGGGCACAGGGGTTTAACCCACTGCACCACTGGGGGCTCCTTACACAACAATTAAAAGTATAATAGTCATGTCTAGTTTTCAGTTTGATAACCTTAGTACAAGACAGTATATGCTAATGCTGATCTGGAAAATAACTGGAAAAAGTAGTTATTTACACTAGAATCCTATTTGTGTGAAGGTGGGAGTAATCTTCATTGAATATAATAGGAGTTATTTCTGACTAAATATGCATAGGACATCACTACATCTATGAATTTAACACAAGGCCTTACCTTAAGGTTGCATCATCTGCTGGCTGAACCATTAACTCATCCAGTGGTTGAGTACTTTTCAATGAGATGTGATTAACCTTCTGAACTTGAGGAAAATAAAGATCCATAAAGGATTAAATGTGAATTCTGACATTTCATAGACTTGGATGTGACTCTAGGAAAAGTGAATGGGGGAACTGACTCTGATTGAGGCAAGGTTTTATTCAGATCTTGGAAAAAATCAGATAGCTCAATAGATCACAGATAGCCCAACAAACCTGGAGTTTAATTTGTGGTCTGTAATGCAGGATAGCTAGAGACATTTGAGTATCTTTTTCAGAAAGGCAGGACTGGTTTGAGAGCTTGGCTCTTGTGATGTGCGCAAAGTGTTTGGCAGAGTGCAAAATGTTCTCAGGTGCATTGTCCAAAACTGAAAATGGGATCAGCATCTGTGCCTGAAGCATCTCCAGTTTTTTGGCCCATCTTTTTCTATTTTTGCCAGTCTGTAATGTGGCATGTCTACCCACTACAATCTAGCCAAGTGACCAGTACTCGTCCATAAGAATTCTGTAGAATTCCTAGCCAATTGCGTCTCCTGAAACTGTCTCAGGTGCAAGAAATAATTAGAGATAGCCTTCAGATGAAGCAATAGGAAGTCGTAGCTTTGGGCAGCTGATCCCAGTGGTGTCATTATGGTTGGTTCCTCAAAAACATCTGGTTGGCCGTTATTGAAAGCAGGATGGTGGACTAGATGGATCTTGGACCTGATCCAACAGGGCTTTTCTTATGTTCTGGTTTTCATCTGGCATTTTTGCATCTCTCTTAAAAACTAGCAGGAGTGGAAAAGCTGTTGTGACATAGTTCAGATCATCCATGATTCCACACTTACTTTCTTGTCCACAAAGTAAAACATTATCCATTCCTTCCATCCTCCTTCCTTTCCTTTTGTTTTCTGGGAGTTGTAGGCCAAAACACCTGGGGACCCACAGGTTGAGAACCACTGAGTTAGAGGCTACTTTCCAACGCAAAGAGAGCTACAGTAGTATCCTTCTGGATGCCATTTCACATGTTGGCGCAGCTCTCATTCTTCCAAAAGTGAATACTAAACGAGCAGCAGCCAATCATGAATATTCAAAGAATGTACCTGTCTGGTTCTCATGTTTAAAGTACCTTAGGTACACACTGTAATAATAAGGCAAAAATTACAGTGTCGAGTGCAGTGGTTTTTACCCTTTGTTCTGCCACATGTTTTGGACTTAACTCCCTGAAGTTCAAGCCAACAGGGGCAAGGATTCTGGGATCCATATCCAAAACATCTGGAGAAGCAAAGAATGGGAACCACTGGTCTAATGTGACATCAGAATGGGTACTGAGAACTGTAAGTCACATCAAAAGTAGCTCTCAACTGAACATTTTCACCTGATCTCAGTCTGAGTTATCAGTTTAGAATTCAAACAGAAATGAATTCACATATTGCAGATATGCCTTTAGTCTAACAGCGTATCTGTGGTATGTGCTTTCATTTAAGAATATTGAAGTGAGAAAAAACATGAGCCAACTTCTAGGTAGAAAGGTCACTTAGTGAGAATAACTTGGTACCTCTGGTTTACCTGCAGTGCTTGCTGGCCTGTCACAAGAAATGTCTTGAGAATCTTCTCATCAACTGTGGCCATCAGAAGCTGCCGGCACGGGCGTCATTGTTTGGGATTGACTTCATTCACGTGCCAAGAGATTTCTCAGAGGAGGTCCCATTCATTGTGGTCAAGTGTACCTCAGAGATTGAAGCCCGTGCTCTGGGAGTGCAGGTAACAAGTCTATCACAGCAGTAGACACCTTGGTTTGTGTGTAATATGGCATCACTTAAACAGCATGACTGGATGTTTGCAGTAGCCATTTCACAGTGTTATTGAAAGCTTTCATGGCCAGAATCACTGGGTTGCTGTGAGTTTTTCGGGCTGTGTTCCAGTAGCATTCTCTTCTGACATTTCGCCTGCATCAGTGGCTGACATCTTCAAAAGTCTGTGGGAGGTAAGGCAAGTGGAGCATATATATTTCTGTGGAATGTCCAGGGTGGGAGAAAGAACATTTGTCTGTGTGAAGCAAGTGTGAATGTTGCAGTTATAAAGCTTGATTAGTATTGAGTAGCCATGAAAATGCAAAGTCAGTCAATGAGGGTTGTGACGATGTGTATTTTTATTCCTATGGTTATGTGTTGTTTAAACAGTAGTTAATAAATGGTAAGTGTGTAGGATTATATTTTGTTAGAGATGGTGGCTGGTTTGGCTTGAGCTGAGTTGCCATAGCAACGGGGGTGGAGCCAACTGTTGCCTAACTGCACATCTGTTTGAAATGGGCAGTCTGTGACCGTTAGAGTTACAGAGAAGACTGAAGTCTCTGGTGGGAGATTCAGGGAACTAGTCTGTGACCGTTAGAGTTACAGAAAGGACTGATTTCTCTAGTGGGAGAAACAGGGAAGAGTCTGTGACCGTTAGAGTTACAGAGAAGACTGAAATCTCTGGTGGAGATTCAGGAAACTAATTTGTGACCAAAAGGGTTACAGGAAAGTATCTGTAGTGATAGAGCTACAGAGGGGTTATTGATTCTGGGTTAAGAATCAAGGTTTGGCCGGGAGCCAATTCTGTTAAATAAGCCTTTTAGCTTATTTGTTTTATTAGGACAGTTGTCCAGGAAAGACAACTTACAGAAACCTCTTAAAGTCTGTACCTAAAGATACTCATGAAACCTTACTATTGTAACCAACTAAGTTTGTGCTTCTAGTGAAGAAACTTTGAATCGGTTATATTCTAATAAAACTTGTTACTGTTCTTTTTACAAGCCTTGCCTCTGTTACCTTTACTTCTAAGCCAAACAGCCTGCATAAGTAGTAAAACCAAACCAGGGACATTATACGCTACGCTATCAAATAAATAAATGATACTGTAATTATATATTTATATTACATGTAATATTACTAATAATATTACAATATAATTGGTATAGTACAATATAGCAATATTTAAAACTGATATTGTACTATGCTAATAATATAATATATTGTATGTATATATACCTTGTAAGCCGCTCTAAGTCCCCTTCAGGGTGAGAAGGGCGGCATATAAATGTCGTAAATAAATAAATAAATAAATAAATACTTCTGTAAATAATAGTCCCTTTATAAATCAGCTCCTAAGCTGATATTGATCATTGCCCGGCTTTCCTCACAAATTTGGTGGCAGTAATTTTACAGCCTGGCTGTTGTTGCCTGAGGCATCTTATGTTTGGGAGGTGTTAACTGGTAATTTGATTGTTTGCTGTCTGGAGTTCCCCCTGTTTTTGAGTGCTGTTCCTTATTTACTGTCTTGATTCTAATATTTTTAAAATACTGGTAACCAGATTTTGTTCATTTTCATGGTTTTTTTCCTTTCTGTTGAAATTGTTCACATACTTTGTTTATTTTTTATTTTATTTATAATTCAAACTTATATGCTGCCACTCCCCTGGAGCTCGGATTGGCTTACAAGAACAGGCTAAAAATCTAACACAATTTAAAAACAATTAAAAACAATTTAAAAACAATTTAAAAACAACAATATCAGAGCTCAAAGGCCTGTCGAAACAGACATGTCTTACATGCCCTGCGGAAAGCTGATAGGTCCCGCAAGGCATGGACTTCAGGTGGCAGAGTATTCCAGGTGCCACTGCTGTGAAGGCTCTGCGTCTGGTTACTGTTAGACACAAGGTCTTGACACTGGGAATTTCCAATAGATCTTGGTCCTCAGAACGGAGGGATCTCTGGGGTTGGTAGGGGGTGAGGCAGTCCCTCAGGTACATCGGCCCCAGACCATGCAAGGCCTTAAAGGTGAGTACCATCACTTTGAAAGTGATCCGGTGCTCAATTGGTAATCAATGCAGCTGTAGTAAGATTGGTGTTATGTGGCATCTCATCGGGATTCCCGCAAGAAGCCGAGCAGCTGCATTTTGTACCAACTTGAGCTTCCGGATCACCAACAGAGGAAGGCCAATGTAGAGGGTGTTACAGTAGTCCAGTCTTGAGATGACCGTGGCCTGAATCACCATAGCTAGGTCGTCCCTGGACAGGTAGGGGGCCAGCCGTCTAGCCTGCCGCAGATGAAAAGAGGCGGTTTTGCTAACGGCAGAGACCTGGGCCTCCATTGTCAGCAGAGGGTCCAAAAGGACTCCCAGACTCTTTACCAATGATGACGCGCGTAGTGCCTCACCATCCAGGGTAAGCAGCTGGATGTCCCCACTGCCCGGTTGACCCAGCCATAGGATCTCCGTCTTGTGGATTTCAATGGCTTCTCTGTGTAATCCAACATGATGGTTGTCAGAGTGGTCTAGCATTTCTGTGTTCTCAAGTAATATTTTGTGTTCCGGTTGATTTATCAAGTGCTCTGCTATAGCTGACTTCAAAAACAGAGGAAGTGCAGACAGCAAACCATCAAATTGCCAGTTAACACCTTCAGTTAATACCTGGCTGTTGTTGCCTCAGGCAACAATAGCCAGGCTACCTTTATGCAGATACCCTCCCTAACTGACTTTACAGCTTCATGGCTACTCAATGCTATTCAAGTTTGCTAACTGCAACATTCATACTTGTTTTACACAGACAAGGGTTCTTTCTCCCACCCTGGACATTCGATAGATAGATAGATAGATAGATAGATAGATAGATAGATAGATAGATAGATAGATAGATAGATAGATGTCACTTCCCTCATTACCAACAGACCTCTAAAGATGCAGGTGAAATGTCAGGAGAGAATACTACTGGAACATGGCCATACAGCCCAAAAAACTCACAGCAATCAAGCCATTTAACTGAATTTTATCTTTGTAATTCTCTGGTTCTGTGCAAACAGAGCACTATACAAGTTACAACAAAGCCATTTCTAGTCATGAATTCTACAAAGACAGACTTGAAAGGTATGGGTAAAGCCAAATAATATTTTACAAACTGTGATGAAACCAGAACAGGCTTTTTCATTGTCAGAAGGAGCTCTTGGTCTTTTCCTTACATTAGCAGGCAAGAGAACAAATGTTAAAAAAATAGGCCCAGACAATTGATTAGCACAATTTAGATGAGCCACAGAATTCAATAATTTACTCTGCTCTTTCATGCTTTGTGCCCTCAGCATTTTTGCAGCACAAAATTTGAGGTCTGCTCCCTTACCATATTGACAAAGAAGAGGCAGCCAGTGGTAGTATTCTGGTCACTGGAAATGTTTAACTGATTATAATTACCTTCATCCTCAAGAAAAATAATACTTGCACTGTGTGTTAATGGGTGAAAATGGCTTATTTCTTAGTGTGTCTATAGTCAGATATTTCAGTGGAGGTATAGAAAAAGAGAATACAGAATATTAGTCCAAAAGTTATATTCCTTTAATGCTGCTTAATAGCAAGGTTTCTTAATTTAGTCTGCAGCTTTACGTTTTTAGCTGAGACCTCTGCCTTCCAAACAAAAAGAAATATCTCAGAGTTGTTTGACGCAAATTTTCCCCAACTTAGCCAGCTCACCCATTCATTTTCTCAATTCCAAGTTCTTGCCATTCTCTACTATATCAGAGAAACATTCTGTTTCTCTTTTAGTTAATACCACCCCATTCTTCAGTAAACCTTTCTTTGTGTACTTGAAACAGGGAATTTACCGTATTAGTGGATCCAAGGCTCGTGTGGAGAGATTATGCCAGGCCTTTGAGAATGGACGGGGACTGGTGGAACTCTCCGATCATTCGCCTCATGACATCACTGGAGTCCTGAAACATTTTCTTAAGGAGGTAAGGGACAGAGACAGATATATCTGTAGTAGAACTGTATTTCTTTCAGTTGAAAATAGTTTCCCAAGTTTACATTGGGGGAATATAACCTCTAGTCCATGGGCCACATGCCCTGCCTCCCTAATATACTGAGATCTGCTGTTTCCACTTTTGGATCTTCTTCTCTCCTGAGTTCCCAGAAATTCCTACAGATTGCTTTTTTTTCTAACCGCTATTAGATGAAAGAATAGATTAATCTGTATTAGGATCACAGGACAAGGAGTTAAAGGCTCTCTAGAGCAACTGGCTGGGATTTCTGGGAGTTGTAGGCCAAAACACTTGGGGTCCCTCAGGTTGAGAACCACTGCCCCTAGAGTATCATATAGGTTGCTCTTCCCTCCACTCCATTTCTGCAAAAAAAAAAAAAAAAGTTAAACTAAAGGGTCTGTTGGAGATGGACTCTTTTCTCTGGGAAGGGAACCAAAAAAGCCTTGGCTTGCATCATGTTTTCTCTTCAAAGAAAAATCGAAAAGAGAGAAAAAAGCCACTTCTTCCTAAGCGGCTCTGGCAACCTTAAAAAACAAGACTTCATATCAGCACTAGATTAAACTACTGGTAACAGTTATCTGACAGATATTCAGGAAACAGCACCCAGCAGGCTTGTAGATACTCACAAAAATATGTATCATTTCTTCCTTGCAGATAAATTCAAGGGCGATGCAACTGTTTCTAACCCCTTCTTTAGCCTTGTTCCACAGGTCCCTACTATTCCTCCTTTTCAGTCCTTTTACTCCATCATGGCCATCCACACCCATTCTGCTTTAGTTCAGGACGTTCTGACTTTGAGGGTGGAACCCTTTTTCCTCACTGCTTTGTCAGAGGGTACTAGAGCTAATCAAGCCTGAATTATTACTAGAAGACTAAACTGAGTCTGTCAGACTTTGGACACATAATGATAACACATGCTGCATTAGAAAAGTCCATAATGGAAGATCACCTTACAGATGGATGGATGGACTCTATCCAGGAAGCACAGCTGTCCTGGGTCTACAAGACCTGAGCAGGGATGTTGAGGACAGGGTGACTTGGGGATGTCTTATTCATAGCCATAAGTCAAAGTCAAGTTCACAGCAGTTAATAACAATCAATCCATTTCAGTCCATTTCAATCCTCTCCTGACCTCAAGCCATCTCTGACTCCTTTGCTTGACTCACATGTGGCTCTTGGTGACAAAACGCTGAGGCTGCCCATCTTCAGCAGGCATCATAGTATGCTTCCTCTAAAAACCTTGGAGGCAAAATTTTGTTCTTAGATCAGGACAAAACAATATAATAATTAAAAGAAGGACTCACAGCTTAGCCATCGTCTGTAGGCAAGCCTAGCTGTACCAGATTTAGAGGGTTGATGCACACAGAGTTAACTGGAGTCCACTTTTGTAAAAGGTCTGGAAGCAAAGTCCTATAAGAAACAGCTTAGGGAGCCAGATATGCTTAGCTTCGAGAAGAGAAGGCTGAGAGGTGACATGGCAGCCATGTTAAATTATTTGGAATATTTAAATATTTGAAAGGGCGTCTGCAAAAGGGCCTCCCCCTTCTCTGGCCAGCTATTTTAAGATACCCCACTATTCTTTGATATCCCACCAATAAATATAAAGGATGTTTGATTCTGCTGCCACCATAAAATGTAAAGGAATGAATCTGTCAGGTGAGGGTGTTTTAAAATATCTGTGCCACCTTTTCTGTTCCTTTAAAGTAGAGGTTAGAAAGTGAGAGAGACTTTGCTTAAAGTAAAACAGTAACTGTTGGTTTATTTGTATCCTTTTTGTAACAAAAGCGTGATGGTTTCAGAAGTATATATACTTGGTGATTACAGATGAAGTAAATATTCTTTTATGAAGATGTTACAAAACAAGGTTTCAGCATGACTTTCATTCAAGCCTTTCCTCTTTCCTAAAAGGCTTTTAATATTAACACATGAAAATTGGTTTCCAACAATCTTTGACCTGATGTAGAATCATAGAATCATAGAATCAAAGAGTTGGAAGAGACCTCATGGGCCATCCAGTCCAACCCCCTGCCAAGAAGCAGGAATATTGCATTCAAATCACCCCTGACAAATGGCCATCCAGCCTCTGCTTAAAAGCTTCCAAAGAAGGAGCCTCCACCACACTCCGGGGCAGAGAGTTCCACTGTTGAACGGCTCTCACAGTCAGGAAGTTCTTCCTAATGTTCAGATGGAATCTCCTCTCTTGTAGTTTGAAGCCATTGTTCCGCGTCCTAGTCTCCAAGGATAGCAGAAAACAAGCTTGCTCCCTCCTCCCTGTGGCTTCCTCTCACATATTTATACATGGCTATCATATCTCCTCTCAGCCTTCTCTTCTTCAGGCTAAACATGCCCAGCTCCTTAAGCCGCTCCTCATAGGGCTTGTTCTCCAGACCCTTGATCATTTTAGTCGCCCTCCTCTGGACACATTCCAGCTTGTCAATATCTCTCTTGAATTGTGGTGCCCAGACTTGGACACAATATTCCAGATGTGGTCTAACCAAAGCAGAATAGAGGGGTAGCATTACTTCCTTAGATCTAGACACTATGCTCCTATTGATGCAGGCCAAAATCCCATTGGCTTTTTTTGCCGCCACATCACATTCCTGGCTCATGCTTAACTTGTTGTCCACGAGGACTCCCAAGATCTTTTTCACACGTACTGCTCTCGAGCCAGGCGTCCCCCATTCTGTATCTTTGCATTTCATTTTTTCTGCCAAAGTGGAGTATCTTGCATTTGTCACTGTTGAACTTCATTTTCTTAGTTTTGGCCCATCTCTCTAATCTGTCAAGATCGTTTTGAATTCTGCTCCTGTCCTCTGGACTATTGGCTATCCCTCCCAATTTGGTGTCGTCTGCAAACTTGATGATCATGCCTTCTAGCCCTTCATCTAAGTCATTAATAAAGATGTTGAACAGGGACCGGGCCCAGGACGGAACCCTGCGGCACTCCACTTGTCACTTCTTTCCAAGATGAAGAGGAAGCATTAGTGAGCACTCTCTGTGTTCGTCCACTTAACCAATTACAGATCCACCTCACCGTAGTTTTGCCTAGCCCACATTGGACTAGTTTCCTTGCCAGAAGGTCATGGGGGACCTTGTCGAAGGCCTTACTGAAATCCAGGTACGCTACATCACGGCATTCCCCGCATCTACCCAGCTTGTAGCTCTATCGAAGAAAGAGATCAGATTAGTCTGGCATGACTTGTTTTTGATAAATCCATGTTGACTATTAGCGATGACTGCATTTGTTTCTAAGTGTTTGCAGACCGATTCCTTAACAATCTTTTCCAGAATCTTGCCCGGTATCGACGTGAGGCTGACCGGACGGTAGTTGTTTGGGTCATCCTTTTTTCCCTTCTTGAAGATTGGGACCACATTGGCCCTCCTCCAATCTGCTGGAACTTCTCCCGTTCTCCAAGAACTCTCAAAGATGGTTGCCAATGGTTCCGAAATGACTTCCGCTAGTTCCTTCAATACTCTGGGGTGTAGTTGATCTGGCCCTGGGGACTTGAACTCATTGAGAGCGGCCAGGTATTCCTGGACGACTTCTTTCCCAATTTGGGGTTGGATGTCCTCCAATCCCTCATCCACTCCATCTTGCTGAGGTTGAAGACTCTCTTTTTGTGAGAAGACCGGGGCAAAGAAGGCATTAAGTAGTTCTGCCTTTTCCCTATCCCCTGTCAGCATTGCCCCATCTTCTCCTCGAAGAGGCCCTATCGCCTCCTTGTTTTTCCTTTTTCTACTGACATAAGAAAAGAAGCCCTTTTTATTGTTTTTAATGTCCCTGGCAAGCCTGAGCTCGTTTTGTGCTTTAGCCTTGCGGACCTTTTCCCTACAGGTGTTGGCTATTTGTTTGAATTCTTCTTTGGTGATTTCTCCCTTTTTCCACTTCTTGTGCATGTCTCTTTTGTGTCTTAGCACAGTTAGAAGTTCTTTGGACATCCATTCTGGCTTCTTTGCACTTGTCCTATTTTTTTTCTTTGTTGGCACGGTTTGCAATTGCGCCTTGAGTATTTCACTCTTGAGAAATTCCCATCCATCCGTAACTCCCTTGTCTTTTAGTATCTGTGTCCACGGAATGCTGCTCAGCGTTTCCTTCATTTTTTGGAAATCCTGACCACGTGGTACTTTTAAAACCTCTCTACTGTCACTAGTTTCTTGCTATCAGTCAACTACCTAAGCTATTCCCTAGCTAATTCTCCAGCTGACTCCAGCTAACTGACCAACTGACATAGAATGCTCAGCTGGGCTCTTCCAACTGTCATCCTTGGCTCCACCCATCTTTCAAATCTTGGCACCTGCTCATTTGCATCCAGCCAATCCGGTCGCTTTCATGCAAATAGCTTCTCTACTGGTGCTGCTGCTTCCTGAGAGTTACAAAATGGCTGCTCACATGCCAACCTTTTAAGGTAGGCCACGTACCAACTTTCTACGGTGAGTTAGATCCATTACAGTGTCACACTGAGGAAGAGGTGAGCTTATTTTCTGTTGCTCTGGAGACCAGCCACTTCATCATAGTATTTTAAAGCGAGCACCCCCCCCAATTCTTAGCATCTTCTGCCTCCTGCAGAACCCTGGGAAATGTAGTTTGGGAAGGAAAGGACTTCTCCAGCTGAGAATTGCAAAGGCCTCACCCAAAACTACATTTCCCAGAGTTCTGCAAGAGGCAGAAGACGCCAAGAAAGTGGGGGTACCAGCTTTAAAATGCTAGTCTGATGAGGCAGTAGGTCATGGAGCAATGGATTCAAATTGCAGGAAAAGAAGTTCCACCTAAATATTAGTAAGAACATCCTGACAGCAAGAGATGTTTCACAGTAGAATCTGTTGCATTGGAGTGTGGTAGAGTCTCCTTCTCTGGCTGTTTCTAAATAGAGGCTGGAACCATTTGTTCAATGTGCTTTGATTGTATGTTCCTGCGTGGCAGGGGGTTGGACTGAAATACCTTTGTGATCTCTTCTAATTATTTGATTCTGTACTAAGACTCTTGGTATCCCACTTGACCACAACACGATTAAAACTCCTGACACGATAAAAAAAACTTGACCATGGAAATCCTTTGGGTCACTTTGGGCAAGTTACACTTTCTCAGGCACAGAGGAAGGCAGTGGCAGACCTATGGAAAAATATTGTCAAGAAATTCATAGGAGAGTCAATCTAAAGGCAGGTGGCAACAACAAACAAGAAAGCATTCATGGCTTTCTCAAGGGATATATAGACACACTACAATCTCTGCCTTCTCAGATGCCATCTCCCATTCTTAAAAGGTTGAGAACTTTGTGAAAAGTTTTCTTCGCAATAGCAACAAACCCAATTCTGAAGTTCCACAGATGGTCCCCCAAAGGATATGAAGTACAACAAAGCTGTCTGTCTGGTGGTCAGCCACCTAACTTCTTTACATGCTCAATCAAACAATGTTTTGAAGATAGGGACTGCTGTGTTTAAACATCTTGTAGGTAGGATAATCTAGTGGGAATTGTACAATATTTTCAACTAAGCAACTTTGTCCTCTATTCTTGTTCAACAGCTTACTAGCCCTGTGCTCCCATTCAAGCTTTATGATGCTTTCATCACTCTGTCAAAAAGTTTTCAAAGAACAGAAGACAGATCAGGGGATGATTCTGAGACAGCGGCTAATCCCATCAAAAGCACAAAGGATTTACTAAGCAAATTGCCTGCAACAAATTACAACACTTTACGGCACCTCATTGCTCACCTCTACAGGTAATGGGGGAGTTTGCTATTAAATTCACAACTCTTGTCTTGTAGGAGAGCAGATCTGTTGAATCTGTTGGAATTGGGCCACTATAGAGAAGCTTTTAAGGACCAAAAAGTAGGATATATATTTAGCTGTATGCACAGGAAATAAAAATATTAGTCACATTCCTAAAAGCAGGCCTGTCTTTATTTATATGTGAATTCCCAAATGTAGAGGATGAAAGTTTCAGTGCAATGCTGCAGAGAACACAAAATTGTTTAATTCATTTTTTTTGTTCTCCAAAAAGCTCACATTGTCATTGCAAAACAAAATTTCCATTTCTCAACAGCATCATTTTTGCCCTGAAAGTCTTTATTTTGTGGTGGGCTGGAGAGCATCTCATGCACATGCACATGTATGCAGGCAACAGAATCAAGCTTGTTTATATATGTTTAATACATTTTAATATGTGGTATTTTTACAATTTTTATGTGTTTTAATTATTCTGTAACCTGCCTCAAGCCATGAGAAGAGGCAGGTAAGAAATAAAATTATTATTATTATTATACTGAGACAAAAACACAATATGTCACAGCAAACGAGATATATATGTTGGATTTTGTATCACAAGTTGAACACTTCCCAAGCGTCTAGGACTGTGTGATGTATTTTCGAATGATGCGCGCAGATCCAAGTAAGGTCGCCTTTTACAGTTGACAGATAGTGATTTTGTCAATGTTTATTGACATTATTATTATTATTATTATTATTATTATTATTATTATTTTATGCACACACATGTACACACATAATGTCAAATCCAATATTCAAAGCAAAGCAAACCATTAATGTCTCTTATTATCTCTCCCAGGGTGGCCGAAAGAAATGAAGAGAACAAGATGTCTCCCAACAATCTAGGGATCATCTTTGGCCCAACACTAATCCGCCCTCCCTTTAGCAACGATATTTCCATGACATGTCTGTTGGACTCAGGGTATCAGTCCCAGCTGGTTGAGTTTCTCATCCTCAACTATGAAAGGATCTTTGGGATGGATGACTTGCCTTCGACAGGACTTTGTGAACGTGAAAACTCACTGAAAGAAGGAAATGCCAATGATGCCCTTTCAAGCAGTGAAAGAGATCTTCTTGATGTGTCTTCTGAGGTAAGAAGGAAAGACATAGGGAATTCCCAAATACACAGTCTCAGTCATTTGAGCAGTTTCTTTATTCCAGATAAAGTCATCTTCTATTACAAAACAGTAGTGTTCCAAAAGGGAATAGTGGTATAGCAGGGATTGTGAGGGAAAAAATATTCAGTTGGACCTGCTCTGTGCCAAAGGGAATGTCGGACTATGGCAGAACAATTTGGTATAGTGAGTTAGCCCATACTGTGTTGTGATCCTGTGGAGGCAAGAAGGACTATGCTCTAGGACAGTGATCTCAAATTTGTGGGCCTCCCAGTGTTCCTGGCCATTGGACAAGCTGGCTAGGTCTTCTGCAAGGTTGAGTCCAAACATCTGGAAGGCAGTAAGTTTGATACCTCTGCTCTAGTAGTTTAGCAGCTATCTCCATACCTTCTCAGCAGCAGCAATTAGCAAAGCAGCAGCCAAATTTGGTTAAGTAGCAAGCTTTCAAGCCAACAACTAGGAGTCAGAGCTCTGGAAGCATAACAGCTCATCTTCATACCTTTCCATCAGGCTTTGCTGAAGGCCCTGTGAGCAAAAAGGAAGCTGGGTTTAGAGGGGCTGTAAGGTTTCAAACAAGTAAATCAGGAAGTGGAGTCCTGGGAATATAGCAACCAACCTGCAGTATTTCCCAGCAGCCTTTGGTGGAAACGTAGCCAGGACTTTTCTGGGGAGATCAAAGGTGCAATTGGTCTAGGGTAGTTTGAAGGTAAATGGTTCAACATATCACATATAGAACTACTATGGCTAAACTGAGCCATACATTATTGCAGTGTTAAGATTGCTCATAGTCAAGGCTGATGGTACTAACTAGGCTATGTGGATCTTCTGTTGAATTCAGTATAGCAGCTGATGGGTAAGCCCCAGGAAAGAATTAATTTGCTTGAATCACACACACACACACACGCTGTGATTTGTTATGCTATAAATACAGGGACATGGGTTTTGTAATGGCAAGAGCATACAAATTTATCATTTTCTGATTGAGCTATGGAATACAATAATAATGGAAATAAAATATTTTGTAAATGTTTGAGAAATGTGTTTTGAAAATGTCAGGAAATCGTGTTGAGGAGAATCCTCAACAAAAAGTTTAGTTTGATTTGCACTGAAAAAATGCATGTGTTGTTGCTTTGTTTTGTCTGTACAAAAATGCTATTTTGGGTGCAGAAAAAGTGGCCTTTCTGTTCAGAAAATTGTTTTCTGCACATAAATATTAGTTTCAGCATACAATATGCCAATTTCTACATTGGAATTGCCATTTTCAGCACCAAAAATTGATTTGTTTTTGTATAAAGTACCGTAAGTCCCAAGCTGTTCATTTTTATTTTTTAGTTACTTACACATTAGTGAGCTAGGAGATATTAAAAATGCTTTAAAAATATTTCTTTAAGTGAATCTAAGTTTTGTCTTCTCCAAACCACATAAAACATGCTATACATTACAAAAGCAATATCAAGTAGGAGTAACGGCTTTGAAATTTTATAATCTCTGTGAATGTTTCTATGGGATTTTTTTATGAATCTAGTTTGGGTAAAAAAATTTATGATGAGAGATCATGCATGTCACCTGGATTTTTTTTTTTAAAATGCACACACACACAAGCCCTGAGTGCCATAAAAATAATAAAAAAAAACAGGATTATTTTTTATTCTGATCTTATGGTTGCTTTGCTTTTAGTTTTCTTGTAGCTATCACACTCTCATAAAGCTACTAGAAAAGATAAATGCACTAATTCACAGGCGTGTTTTTTCCAACAGAAAAATTCTTCCAAGTTGTATCTGGATGAAGAAGAAGATGTGGCTGAAGATCGTTCTAACACTGCTGACAGGCAGGAGGAAAGCAAGGAGGAAACACACTGCTCTGAAAACAGAGACACCGTAGGTAATTTCTTCCTCTCTGTATAGACCAGTTATTTAAGGAAAAATGGTCTGCATTTGTGGGGAGGATGTATTTTATTGAGTAAGTCCAAAACAGCAGCTCACTGCAACTCCCGCACCTACCTGAAAACACAATGAACATCCTAGTACAGCTAAAACATCTTCCTCTTTATAACCTTAGGCAATGCTATAGCTCTCTAGACACATGGAATAGATTTTCCACATCACATTCTTCTTCATTGTCATCCTTAAATACAAATCTGTCTGATTGTTTCAGTTGGGGCATCAGTCCTTCCTTCTGGATATTTAAAATACGTTAAGGTAAAAAAAATCCCTATGATTTAAAGTAAGGATTATGTTGATTTTAGGTTTAACACTACCTGTTTTCAGCAGTTCCTAATAGGAAGGAGAGAGGCAGAGATAAAATATTGATACTCTTTCTTCGCACGTAGGATGGTAGGTTCATGACAGCTCACATTCAGTGTATTCTACCAAAAAAACCAAAAACAACAACTAAAAAGCACAGAAACAGCAGGGGGAGAAACACTATGCTGCCACATTACCCTGGAAACACTGGATTCTGTCTGATACTGCAAACTAAGCTAAGGTCAGCACTTAGAACTGATCCCAGAAATGGATCAGTTCCAGTGGAGCTATAAAAAAAATGTATACACTCCCAAATACCTGGTCTTCAGAGGCTGTTAAAAAGAAAAAAGAACAATATTCAGGCTGAATACCCCTAACCCTAATTTTCTCCAGCCCTTTATCTAAGTCAGGCCTGCACAATCTGACAGTGTTATCATCTATTTCACGTTTAAATCAATTTTCTAATCAAAACATTATGGGAGACCCTAGCAAGTGCTTTAATAAAACCCAGAAAAATGACCCAGGAGGTCCCTTCAGTGCTCTGGGATACAGTTTGTTTGGTCCTCATTTATATAGCTAAGTGATTCCTGAATAACTTTTGTATTAATCCAGATTAGTTTATCAAGGTTTCAGGTGTTGCATTCGTGCCCATGTATGCCTCCTATCAAATTGTGTATAAAATACATAAGTTTAAGAACATTTCAATACACAAAATAAAACTTTCCCCAAATCTCCGTTTGTTCTTCCCTCTCACTCAGACCTGAACAGCAGAGACAACACTGAACTAAAGGACTCTCTTCTTGAGCCAGATCCTGAGATTGGCCCACAGTCCAGGGGCCGCTTCAGCCGGGTGCCTGTGAAACATCCTCGCGCCATCATCCCCAAGGCAGCCACCCTGCCCCTGCCCACCGCTTCCCACTCTAGCTCAGAAGCAGGAGAGGCAAGAAGACGCAGTGCCTCACCTGACCCCCGTGGGAAATGCAAGCGCTTTGAGATCACCCCAGAGACTGCCAGGATTGTCTCCAAGCTCCAGCCTCTTCAGAGCAGTCCAGACTGCTATCCAGCTGAGCTGGAAGTCTCATTGCAAGGCAAGCTTGGGGATTCACTTGTAGGAAGCCAGGCTGAATTTTGAGCAGTGAAGCTTTCAATTTCTGGGAACAAATTGAACCAGAGAGATAGAAAAATCCCAATTCCTGGAGATAGTTTGGAATAGCCAGCTCATCATTCTGCAAAAACAGAATATAGGAGTTCACATCTTTTTGCAGACCAGACAAGTATACTTGCAAATTTGTGGAGAATCAGCCCCGGGTGCATCTTGCATGTGTTCCAAGAGAGAAGGCAGAACAATTCTTCCTCCAGTTTTAACTGCTGCATGTTGGCTGGCTGTATTTGCAGAGCTATCCCTAATGAAGTGAATGAGCCAGTATTGAAATGATGGGACCCTATAAACTACAAACCCAACAATCCAGGCTGATGCTTCTGGACTCCCCCTCCAAGGGACTGATGAGTTAGCTCAGCACTCTTGTTAGGATGGAAGATTTCTGAAGGGAAAGGGACAGAAATCACATGAAAAGGGGGTGATGTGCCAGTGGTGCTGTTAGCAAGATATGACTACTTTTTTCTAAGACCTATGTTGGATACAAGACGTTTGAAGTGGGGTGGGGCTGCTGTGATCAGGGAGTTAACTATTCATGTAGGACGTGATGATTCAGGATGCAATTTTCAAGCTGGGCTTGGTGTGCTTAGAAAGGATGGTGTGGTTGTGTTGCTGGGAGTACACAAACTTGATTGCATGTACCGTAAATGTAGAAATATCAATTGACTTTATCACACAAGGCTGTTTAATTACAGTTACATCAGGATAGTAGTGTGTTTGGCATGTACTTATTAGATTATGTTGTGCTTCTCCTGTTTCATTATGCTTCTGTTTGCTTCAAGAAGCCAATTGCTGCGATACACCAGGCTTGTGTGATAAAGTTGAATGTGTCAAGAAAGATGAATCCCTTGCACTGTATGTATATTCTGCGCAAAACAAACATTTTTTCAGATCTCTTCTCCTTTTCTGAACTGTTGTTGTTGTTGTGCATAATTTATTCTACTCAGGCTATTTGTGATGAAAAATAAGACTTAGATATGAATCCCACCCCACTTGAATCCCTGAAAGTCTTGTTATCAAACTTTTGAGGTATTGGAGATTCTAATGGTCCTTAACAGTAACTTTTAGACAAATATTGCAACCATGGCAATTAGAAAGGCAAGGAAACAATCTTGTAAGAAAACTAAATTCTATATTTTCAACCAGAATATTTTTTTTGGTAGGGGTGGTAGTGTGGAAGAAGAAAAGACCAGAGTGAAATGTTGGGAGGAGCCATGACTGGCTGAAAAAAGAGGGAGAAAATGCCAATTTCCAAGTGTACCACCTGCATACACAGTGAAACTGATGCATACAAAACATAAACATTTTTTACATGTCATTTCCTAGATCAAAGTGGTATCCGTACACATACTTCCTATTCATTCCATTTGAACCAGCAAAAGTTGCATGCACAGCCACCAAATAAATTAACACATCTAGCTACTGAAACATCTTAGAAGTGCCATCTCATCTTGATTTGACTCTGAAGCCAGGCATTTTCCCAAACTGTTTTCTTTCATCTTTGCCCAAGCACAATTTCTTCCCAAGTCACAAAAGAAAGAAGTTTTAGCAGGGAACTGCTATTCCTCAGTATTGTGTGTAGTTTGCAATTTCATGCAAGAATAGATTCCTATCATTCTCCTCCCTTAATCTGTGACGCAACATTTAGTGAGTCCTGCTCAAGTTAAGGACTCTGGCTAACAGATTTCATAAAGGAGCAGTTAGGTGGAATCATGGGTTATTTCATGAGGAAATTTAAAGATTTGGAATGGGACACAAAGCACAAACTCCACTGGATAAATAACACCTGCCTCAGATAAGTCTGCCCTGGAGTTACACCTGAATGGAGAGTAAGTGGGTCTCGCCTCCTGCCACAGGCTAGGTTGCAGTGGTGTTGAGCTCCAAAAATGTCCTGATAACAACATGGGGCCACTGAGACTTCTATGAAGTTGAGACTCCTCAGGAATTATCAGTGAGAAGTATATTACATGTTCAATTGCTGAGAAATAATATGACAGTGTTGTCATTGAGCTTTTCCAGGAAAACATCCTGCACATTCTTACTTCAGTATAAACTCCATTGAAGACATGGGAAGGGGGAACACTTTCTGTGGATACACTGTACTTGTCAGACTGTTCATGTTGACATATGCATGAATGGTAATGAATGAGGATAGTCACTTGTCTTACTCCTGCAAATAAATAAGATAAATAACAATGCCCACACCCCAATTTTAGAAACAATTATGGCTCCCCCAATGGTTGGAAGTCCACTTCAGGTTTTGAAAGACAGGCATTATCAAAAGGTAGGTACGTGCTCCTGGAGGCTTCCAGGAGACAATGCTCATCCTATTTTTCTTTACTTTCCTGACCATATTTCATAATATAAAGAGTGACCAGGATGGACAAGTCATGAATTATAGAAACAATATCTTGGAGCTAAATATGGGCCCCATGCTGCCATCTCATCATCCCTACCCTATGAAAACCTTCTAAGAGTTGTAGTGTCTTATATGTTTCCATGTGCTAAGGTACATTTGCGCTTTCATAATGTAAACAGGCCCCTGTTACATATTTCCTAATCAGAAATGCTGTCAGGATGTAAAATCCAGCCTAAGTCAAGGAGCTTTCAGTTAAATGTTGATGGAAATATTATAGATTATACAGATCCAGTCTTCTGACTGTTGGAGGATATGGCATCTCATTACTCGTCATAAATAGGCAAGTAATAAATACTATGGCACTGGTGAATCACTCAGTATCTTGGCCAACAGCATGGTTTCCATAATTTATTGTTTAGCCACCATATACATGCCTCTCAAGGCTATAGAAGAGCCTTCCCAGACCTGATGCTATACAGATGTGTTACACCACAACTCCCGTCATCGCAGTCAACATGGCTGTAATCACTTGGGAGGATGGATCTTGCCATCCAACAGATATGGAGAACATCAGGTTGAGGAACATGGCTGAAGAATCCATTCTTGAACAGGAGCTGGTGCATATTCAGAGGACTTCTGAAAATGGTGAGGGTACATCCAAGTCTTTCCCATTCCTCCAGAATCTTCCTAACCATCTCCACATTCCACACCCATTAGCTTCTTGTCTAGTCAAGGGAACAGGAGAAATTCCTTTCAAGGGCAATTGTACAATAAATGAATTTACAGAAAGAATTGGGGATAGAAGAAGCCCAGTGAACTCAGCCTCTCATCCCTGATCTCTCTAACAGGGTTTAATGTTGATACTTTGCTTATGATTAAATTATGGTTTTGTCACTTGGTTTCCTGCTTGAAGTTATTGAATTGCCTATAATTAGCTGTAGTTCAGCCTCGCCAACAGGGTGAATTAATTTTTTGCTGCAGGTGGCAGGTTCAGTTCTTGGAACTCCTATTGTTTTCACTTCTGGCCTGGTCATTTTACCTGATCTCAAAGAAGGTTTATCAGAGGACTAGGGATCACCTAGCCCTTCAGAAGTCACTCAACTGCAGATCCAAGAAGTTGCAGTCCAATAAGCACAGTTCCCATCTCTGAATTAGTATGAGTGTGATGGTGTAAGGAAAGTAACTTAGTGCTTCCCCATCATTTTACAAAGAAAAAACCTCTCAATTGCCAGACAGATTAGGATCATGCCTATATATATATATATATATATATATATATATATATATATATATAATATACCTTTCTCCCAAAACTGAAACATAAGGCAACCAATTATTTTTCTCTCCTAGAATAACTTGCACAGAGAATCTTAGTGACATGGGAAGAAAATCTGTCCTGGAGTGTTTGTGTATGTGAGAGGGGAAGGGGGCACAAGAGTGTGCTTTGAATGCTTTTCTGTCATTTTATTTAACCTCCCAGCAGGAGAAGTTTACTGATGGGAATTTGAAATGCCAAAAGTATTATATTCCTCAAACTCTATGTGGAGAAATTGCAGAAATGCAGATAAGTAAACTATCATATTTATTGGTCTCTAAGCATAAGGTCACAAACTACATCACAGGGGGCCTCCCCCTAATGGTGTCAAGAAGGAGAAGATGCTGTTTGGGCCGTCTTCAACTCTAAGACAAAACAAAGATTTTCACCCCATAGCCATGTAGAGCCAGAATCAAGGGCGCTGAAGAAACAGACAGGAAATAGTACCACGTGGGGGGTGTCCTGAAGTGTGTTTTGGATACTAAAAGAAAGCAAAATGCACTTGAAAAGAAAAAAACAATGAAAAATAACTTCTCTCATGCTTCATGGGGCTTAAATGTCTTATAGGCATCAGAACTTGTCAGATTTTTGAATTTAAGCAAGGTCGGTCCTAGTTAGTACTTCGACAGGAGACAGACAATGAATACCAGGTGCTGTAAGCTATATTGCAGAGAAAAGAACTGGCAAAACCACCTCTGAGCATTACTCGCTCAAGAAAACCTTATGAAATTCATGGGATTGCCATAAATTGATAGGCACCTTGAAGGCATACACACATGCTTCATTTAATAGCCAGTTGACAAGTAAGTGTCTCCATAGCAAACAGCAGCCCAGGAAAGGCGGAACATATAGCTCTTTGGTTTGTACTGCATCATCAGTACAAGGAGGGTTGGAATAGTTAGACTTCACCTGCCCTAAGCTTTAGTCGTTTGTTTGTAAAAGGTTGGCCCTAAAACTTTCTGTTGTCTGAGGCACATGATAAGTTATACCTGAACCCTCTCACAATAGCAGGTGGCTTTCATGTCAGAGAGGTGGTGAATCTTCATAGAATCATAGAATAGAATCATAGAATCAAAGAGTTGGAAGAGACCTCATGGGCCATCCAGTCCAACCCCCTGCCAAGAAGCAGGAATATTGCATTCAAATCACCCCTGACAGATGGCCATCCAGCCTCTGTTTAAAACTTCCAAAGAAGGAGCCTCCACCACACTCCGGGCAGAGAGTTCCACTGCTGAACGGCTCTCACAGTCAGGAAGTTCTTCCTCATGTTCAGATGCAATCTCCTTTCTTGTAGTTTGAAGCCATTGTTTCCGCGTCCTAGTCTCCAGGGAAGCAGAAACAAGCTTGCTCCCTCCTCCCTGTGGCTTCCTCTCACATATTTATACATGGCTATCATATCTCCTCTCAGCCTTCTCTTCTTCAGGCTAAACATGCCCAGCTCCTTAAGCCGCTCCTCATAGGGCTTGTTCTCCAGACCTTTTATCATTTTAGTCGCTCTCCTCTGGACACATTCCAGCTTGTCAATATCTCTCTTGAATTGTGGTGCCCAGAACTGGAGACAATATTCCAGATGTGGTCTAACCAAAACAGAATAGAGGGGTAGCATTACTTCCCTAGATCTAGACACTATGCTCCTATTGATGCAGGCCAAAATCCCATTGGCTTTTTTTTCCGCCACATCACATTGTTGGCTCATGTTTAACTTGTTGTCCACGAGGACTCCAAGATCTTTTTCACACGTACTGCTCTCGAGCCAGGCATCCCCCATTCTGTATCTTTGCATTTCTTTTTTCCTGCCAAAGTGGAGTATCTTGCATTTGTCACTGTTGAACTTCATTTTGTTAGTTTTGGCCCATCTCTCTAATCTGTCAAGATCGTTTTGAATCCTGCTCCTGTCCTCTGGAGTATTGGCTCTCCCTCCCAATTTGTGTCGTCTGCAAACTTGATGATCCTGCCTTCTAACCCTTCATCTAAGTCATTAATAAAGATGTTGAACAGGACCGGGCCCAGGACGGAACCCTGCGGCACTCCGCTCGTCACTTCTTTCAGGATGAAGAGGAAGCATTGGTGAGCACCCTCTGGGTTCGTCCATTTAACCAATTCCAGATCCACCTCACCGTAGTTTTGCCTAGCCCACATTGGACTAGTTTCCTTGCCAGAAGGTCATGGGGGACCTTGTCGAAGGCCTTACTGAAATCCAGGTACGCTACATCCACGGCATTCCCCGCATCTACCCAGCTTGTAACTCTATCAAAGAAAGAGATCAGATTAGTCTGGCATGACTTGTTTTTGATAAATCCATGTTGACTATTAGCAATGACCGCATTTGTTTCTAAGTGTTTGCAGACCACTTCCTTAACAATCTTTTCCAGAATCTTGCCTGGTATTGACGTGAGACTGACCGGACGGTAGTTGTTTGGGTCATCCTTTTTTCCCTTCTTGAAGATTGGGACCACATTGGCCCTCCTCCAATCTGCTGGAACTTCTCCCGTTCTCCAAGAACTCTCAAAGATGGTTGCCAATGGTTCCGAAATGACTTCCGCTAGTTCCTTCAATACTCTTGGGTGTAGTTGATCTGGCCCTGGGGACTTGAACTCATTTAGAGCGGCCAGGTATTCCTGTACGACTTGTTTCCCAATTTGGAGTTGGATGTCCTCAAATCCCTCATCCATATAGATGGGGGCCATGGTACCAGGGGATTTGGAAGGCATCTTGCATATTTACAACTTTAGCATCCAGAAAGAGAGATCAAGCTTTGAATATTGGGAGGAAAAGCATCATGAAATCATACACCTGGAAGGAGCCTTATATAGACCATTGAGTCCAACCCCTTGTTCAGTGCAGGGTCTCTAGCTAGAGCAACTCCAGAAGCGAGCTGTCCACTCCCTTTTTGAAGATGCCCAGAGAAGCAAACTCCACCAAATTGCTCTTAATTGGGCCTCATCACACTACAGCACGGATCTATTTTAAATCCACTTTCTGCCTCCTGCAGAATTCTAGGGCTTGTAGCTTAGGGAGGGGCCTTTAAACTACTCAGCCAAAGAAGTCCTAAACTACAAATCCCAGAATTCTGCAGGAGGCAGAAACAAGATATAAAGTGGATCTATGTTCTAGTATGATGAGGCTGACACTGTCAAGAGCTATGTGTGATCAGAATCTACCCTCCTTTAACTTAAAACTATTAGACCTGGTCTTCTCCTATGGGGCAGCAAAAACAGACCCCGCCTTTCCTCTTTGTGGCAACCCTTGAGATATTTAAGGGTACAATCATGTCACCTTTCTGTTTTCATTTCGCCAGGCTGAACATGACAACTCCCTCAAGTTTTCTTTATATGTTTTCTTTCTCCATACATCTTATATTTATTGCCCAACTATGAACGCTCTCCAAATTCTTTATACCTTTCGTAAATAAAGTAGATCTGATTTCTACACTCCACATAAGACCCCATTGGTGCAGAATATATTGGAATGATTACTTCTCTTTGGAGTAATAGTCCAGCTCTCTTTGGTCTGAGAGCTGGACTAGGTCACTGGAGACCTGCAACTGAATCCCCACTTGCCCACAAAAACCTTTGGGTGACTTTCACCAAGTCATGGCCTCAGGGGAAGGTAAAGGCAAACTCCCTCTGAAGAAATCTTGCTAAGAAATTCTTGTGATAAGTTTGTTTTAGAATCACCATAACTCAACATTAAATGTTTCAACATTAAATTTAGGAAAAACCCTGGGAGACATATAATGGGCTTAGGAAGAGCCACGGGGTCCGTCCGTCCCCCCCCTAGATTTAATCTCATTTTATTCTTGGGAATGTTTCCTCATCCCAGTTGCCAGACCCCCTTCCTGGGGACCCCATTGAAAGTATGCCAACACCCTCAGCACCCATTGTATGGTCAGTTAGAACCAACTGTTCCATTCTGACAGGAACAGAGCCATCAAGACCCATTAGCTACAGCCCAGCTGCACCCTTTTCCTCTTTTACCCACTTCCTGGGCAGACCAAGAACAGTCGCTAGACTTCAAATCCAGGAAATGACTTTTTAAAAAAATTCCCGCCATGCCTAGAGCTAACAGCAACGATAATGGATGGCACTCCACTGCCTATCAGGGAGCGGGTCCTAGCTGGCACCAACCTAGACCAATCAACAACTGGCACAGCAGAGTGCCTTTGTTTCAAATAGCTGTCAAAGTGCTCTAAATAAATCTGTATGTTCACAATTGTGCTTGCTAGTTTTTGGAGTGCAGACTCTACTAACGTCCACAAGATGAATAAAAGCCTCTGTTCTTTGTCTTCATCCCATCTATGTCTCATTCTGTCTTTGAGAGCTTGACATGCCTGGCCCCTGAACATGCAGTTCCTGTTGTAGCTGAAATCACTCAGCATAGTAATAGTTTTGAAAACTGATATTTTAAGCAATTTCAAGCCAGCTACATTTAACATAGTCTTTGTTTAGTTACATGTATTACTTTGTATTTTATTTTATTACGGGATGAAAGTGACAATTTTTAGCCATTCTAATTAGGTATTCTTAATTTTAAAAGAATACAAACCTAATACTTTACCTTTTTGAATCAACATTAATAATTATGTGCTAGATTAAATAACATTCCAAGGTCTGAGAAAGAGATGTAGGTGAATCCAAATTCACACAACCAGGCTTCATGTGGCCTTGCCTTGTGTGCTTGTAGTCACCAAAAAGGAATGTGTATGTAACAATAAGACCTGCCAAAGCTCTCTCTCCCCCCCCCCCCCCAATTTTCTGGACAAGCTAAATACTCCATACGCAATGACTTAGATGAAGGGTTAGAAGGCATGATCATCAACTTTACAGACAACACCAAATTGGGAGGGATAGCCAATACCTCAGAAGACAGACGCAGAATTCAAAACTATCTGAACAGATTAAAGAGATGGGCCAAAACTAACAAAATAATTCAACAGGATACTCCACTTAAGCAGAAAAAAGGTGAAATGCAAAGATACAGAATGGGGGATGCCTGGCTTGCGAGAAGTACGTGTGAAAAAGATCTTAGCATCCTTGTGGACAAGTTAAACATGAGCCAACAATATCATGTGGCAGCAAAAAAAAAAAGCCAATGGGATTTTGGCCTGCATAAATAGGATAGTGTCTAGATCTAGGGAAGTCATGCTACCCCTCTATTCTGCCTTGATCAGACCACACCTGGAATACTGTGTCCAATTCTGGGCAACACAATTGAAGGGAGATGTTGACAAGCTGGAATGTGTTCAGAGGAGGATGACTAAAATGATCAAGGGTGTAGAGAACAAGCCCTATGAGGAACGGCTTAAAGAGCTGGGCATATTTAGCCTTCAGGAGAGAAGGCTGAGAGGAGACTGTATAAATATGTGAGGGGAAGCCATAGGGAGGACGGAGCAAGCTTGTTTTCCCTGCCCTGCAGACTAGAACATGGAACAATGGCTTCAAACTACAGGAAAGGAGATTCCATCTCAACATTAGGAAAAACTTCCTGACTGGGAGAGCTGTTCAGCAATGGAACTCTCTGCCTCGGAGTGTGGTGGAGGCTCCTTCTTTGGAGGCTTCTAAACAGCGGCTGGATGGCCATCTGTTTCTTGGCAGGGGGTTGGACTGGATGGCCACGAGGTCTCTTCCAACTCTATGAGTTTATAATTCTAGATTTCCCTTCAGTCTGGGGGTTTCTAAAAGAAGTTTAGTTTATTCAATTATTTCAATGACATGTACCTCAACTATGCTAAAGTACACGTTTGGCCTTTCTTTTAAATGGCAGACATATTTTTTTCACTCTCATATATTAACCCTTGAAATGAAACAAAATCATATTATTGGAAAATCTATTATCTGACGCATCCTTTATTTACCCCTTATATTATTAACTCAGAGGTGGTGAGAATGCTACTAAATTGGGGGGGGGGGAGGCATATATGGGGCACAATGATATCTGTCAGACTGCAAATGCATAAGGCACAATCTCCTACGCAGGCTGAACTGAAATGGATTTCTGACTTGTACCATTTTTCTAGATTTCTTTTTAACTTTTAATCATCTGAGGCATGTCGAACTCCTGCTTTTCATGGGGGAAGCTGTTCTAATTTGATTTTAATCATTCCTTCTCCATCCCTGAGCTTCGATGGTTTTATGTTTGTGGCCAGAACGCCAGCAATACCAGCCTCACACATGTGGAAGCAGGCGCCTTTCAATATTTGGATTCGTGTTTGGGGCTGTCGGCCTCCTCCCCAGCCTTGCTGTGCGCTTCCAGGGATCTGTTTCAAATAAATATCCACTCTTGAGCTCTCCCTGAATCAAACTTGGCTGGGAAAGAAGAAAGGTCATCCAGCTTGTACCTCGGCAGCAGTGATGTGCAGAATGCCAATTTTCAACTGCCTTTTAAAAAGATTGTCATTGCCATGTCGTTTCGGAAGCTGCTGTGCCTTGGAAAAAAAGTAACCATTACTTAATGGATGCAATTGGAGCTTATGGAAGGCATACTAGAAAAATTAATTCCCACAAGACCACAGTGTAATACATCAGTAGATGTATTTATTCTCATAGAACATGGCTTTCTTTCCTAGGGATGGCTGCATCAGAGACTGCCTCTCCACTGTAGCCTGTGCATCACTATATCTTTAGAACTTATCACTAAAAGACTTTGGAACGAGCTGCCGGAAGAGTTCCGATAGATAGATTGGCTGTTGGAATTTAAATACTATCTAAAGACTTCTCTTTCGGCCAGCTTACCTAGCCAGTTTTAAGCATGAATTTTGTACTCGTAACATAAGGGTAAAAGTTTTCCCTTGACATTAAGTCTAGTTGAGTCCGACTCAAAGAGTTGGCGTTGTCCGTAGACGCCTCCTAGTTCATGCTGCCGGCATGACTGCATGGAGAGCCATTACCTTCCTGCAGAAGCAGTATCTATCGATCTCACATTTGCATCTTTTTGAATGCTAGGCTCACAGAAGCTGGGGCTAGCAACGGGAGCTCACTCCACCCCGCGGATTTAAGCCGCTGATCTTCCAGTCATCAAGTTCTGCAGCTTAGCTGTTTAACCCTCTGTGCCATCACAGCCCTTTAAACTTGTTTCTTGCGTTTAAACTCTGTTCTGTGTATTTTAATGTATTTTATAGAAATATGTTTTAATATGTATCTTTCATATATATATATATATATATATATATATATATATATATAATTTTTACAATGTTTATGTCTTTTAATTATGCTGTAATCTTCCTGGAGTCATGAGGAGAAGTGGGCAAGAAATAAAGTTATTATTATTATTATTATTATTATTATTATTATTATTATTAAAAAGGAGGTCAGGGTTCAAATCCCTTTTGAAGCAATGCTTTCTGCCCTGGCAATCCCTCTCCATTTTCCCACATGTAATGGCTATACCAAACATGTTGGATTTACCTGGTACCTCTTTGGAAATATTTTCTGAACAATATCTAAGATGGTCTTTCCTGTGTGTTTTCCTTCAAGACATAAAACAATGGTAAGCAAGTTATGGGATACCTTAAAGACTCAAATTGAGACTTGATAAAGCT
Organism: Anolis sagrei ordinatus; assembly: GCF_025583915.1. Taxonomy (NCBI): domain Eukaryota; kingdom Metazoa; phylum Chordata; class Lepidosauria; order Squamata; family Anolidae; genus Anolis; species Anolis sagrei. The sequence continues at coordinate 161,282,898 of NW_026845477.1, read as the reverse complement.
TTATTATGTCATGAATTTCTGCACCACACATCAGAGTTGTAGTCCACAATAAAATCAGTCAACCTGACATATCACAAGAATGCTACTTGTTTTTGCTACTATAGACTTAACATAATTACTTATATGGAAAGAGGTCTTACTTACTTACTTAGGCGATCCCTCGTAGTCCGAGGTTGATGGTCCTCCAAGTTCGGTGTCCTGGCGGTGGGTTCGTAGGTGGCTGTGGAGCCCTATTCTTGAAAGAGGTCTTACAGTATATGAGGAAAGCCAAAGGCCTATAGAATGGAAGAGCAAAAAATGGAGAGGGATTACATACAGAGGTATGTGAATATTTCCTTCTTGTGTTCTAAGATTCCTCTCTCAGACTTGGACAAACTAATTCGGAGTCATTTTTAATGACCACATCATACCCTCCAACCTTTCACAGATGAAAAGCAGAACTTGTGCCAAGCAACACCAAAGTATGGTCAATGAGGAAAAACACACATGCTATGAAATGCTAGCCATATGCCAGCAAATATGGAAAACACAAGAATGGCCATCAGACTAGAAAAAATCAACTTATATCCCCATACCAAAAAAGGGAAATGCGAAAGACTGCTCCAACTTCCGTACAGTGGCCCTTATTTCTCATGCCAGTAAGGTAATGCTCAAGATCCTGCAAGGAAGACTCCAGCAATACATGGAGCGAGAGTTGCCAGATGTTCAAGCTGGGTTTAGAAAAGGCAGAGGAACGAGAGACCAGATTGCCAATATCCGCTGGATAATGGAGAAAGGCAGGGAGTTTCAGAAAAACATCTATTTCTGCTTCATTGACTAGTCTAAAGCCTTTGACTGTGTGGATCATAATAAATTGTGGCAAGTTCTTGGTGGGATGGGCATCCCAAGCCACCTTGTCTCTCTCCTGAGGAATCTGTACAAGGACCAAGTAGCAACAGTAAGAACTGACCACGGAACAACAGACTGGTTCAAGATTGGGAAAGGCGTACGGCAAGGCTGCATACTCTCACCCAACCTTTTTAACTTGTATGCAGAACACATCATGCGATGTGCGGGGCTTGATGAATGCAAAGCTGGGGTGAAAATTGCTGGAAGAAACATTAACAACCTCAGATATGCAGATGACACCACTCTGATGGCCGAAAGCGAGGAGGAGCTGAGGAGCCTTCTAATCAAGGTGAAAGAAGAAAACGCAAAAGCTGGGTTGCAGCTAAACATCAAAAAAACCAAGATTATGGCAACAAGAATGATTGACAACTGGAAAATAGAGGGAGAAAATGTGGAGGCCGTGACAGACTTTGTATTTCTAGGCGCAAAGATTACTGCAGATGCAGACTGTGAGCCAGGAAATCAGAAGACGCTTACTTCTTGGGAGGAGAGCAATGTCCAGTCTCGATAAAATAGTAAAGAGTAGAGACATCAGACTGGCAACAAAGATCCGCCTAGTCAAAGCCATGGTATTCCCTGTAGTAACCTACGGATGTGAGAGCTGTACCTTAGGGAAGGCTGAGCGAAGGAAGATCGATGCTTTTGAGCTGTGGTGTTGGAGGAAAGTTCTGAGAGTGCCTTGGACTGCGAGAAGATCCAACCAGTCCATCCTCCAGGAAATAAAGCCCGACTTCTCATTGGAGGGAAGGATACTAGAGACAAAGTTGAAGTACTTTGGCCACATCATGAGGAGACAGCAAAGCCTAGAGAAGACAATTATGCTGGGGAAAGTGGAAGGCAAAAGGAAGAGGGGCCGACCAAGGGCAAGATGGATGGATGGCATCCTTGAAGCGACTGGACTGACCTTGAAGGAGCTGGGGGTGACCTTGAAGGAGCTGGGGCCCAATACCTCATTAGACCTGGGCATTTCAGTAATACCCAGATTACTGGGAGGGAGCCGACAGGGAGCTCTGGCGTGGGCTGGTCCATGAGGTCACGAAGAGTCGGAGATGACTGAACGAATGAACATGAAATGCTAGAGCAATTTGCTTTAGCCTGAGGCCTATTGGGAAGGCCAATAACGCCTTCCCCTCACCCCTCCCCTCCTCTCCTCATCTCTTCCCCACGCTGAATCCATTGAATACAAACTACTCAATGGATGAATTGGGACCACTGTTGCCAAATCAAAACAGTTGATGGGAATGCAGTGTCCAAACAAATACTTCTGGCACCAATTCCTTTCCTATTATTTAAGAGTCAGATCTCAAACATGCACAGCAAGGCTGGGTGGGCAGTTTAAATGAGAGAGCAATGACCCTGTCTTTGTGTGCTAAAAGACCCCCGAGTCAGCAGTCACGTTGAGGTGAAGTGTGGTGTTTGTGAAATGGTGATATCAGGGCTGGATCTGTTCGATCAAGAGCTCTGTTTTCTCTGGCACGGTTTCTTATTGTCAATGAAAACAAAACTGAGGTGGAAAGTGCTGTCCCATTGGTCCTTAGAGTTACAAACCACAAGGGCTTGGCTGAGGCCCAAAGGGGGTGGTGAAATACCATGTCATTAAGGAGAGAAAGGAAACATTTCCAGCAAACACACACCACAGGTTTTTTCACATTTGCAAAATTTATGTCTGCAAAAGATGACTTCCTCCCTGACCTCTGTTGGGCTCCATGTTGGGTGCCTGTGGAGCCCAACATGGCCATTTAACATGCTTTTCTGCTTAATGGAAAGAAAACAACAAAGGCAGTATGGAAGGGCTTATATGGCTGAAGGGCCAAAACCAAAATACTGCTCACTTTTAGGTCCCAAATGGGGGGCTGGAGGGGAGGGCACCAATTTGCACCTTTGGGTTCCAGGAGCCCAAACGTGTGAGATGGCTGTGTTGATTGACTCCCAGTTGCAGAAAGCAACCCCAGAAGTCAGTCCCCACAGGCCCAATACCTCATTAGACCTGGGCCTTTCAGTAATACCCAGATCTAATGAGGTATTTAATTAATGTGCAATAAACCAGGGAAAGCCTGGATTACTTCACATTAATTCTCTTTTACCTGAGGTATCGCTAGGACACCTCAGGTAAAACCGAGACAGGTTCCACATTTTTTGACCTGTCCGAATGGGCCCTGAGACTGAGAGTGTATGACTTGCCCAAGCTCAGCCAACGGGTTTCAATGGCCAAGTGGGAATTTGAACACTGGTCTCCAGAAACACAGTCCAACACTGGAATGCCAGTAGTCAGAAAAGCAGAAGATCAGTTTTCAATGTAAGGGAAACAACAAAGCCAAGTTCAGAGTCCAGAAGGTGGAAATACCATTTGTTAGATTCTAGAAGTCAAACATTAAGAGTTCTTGAAAACAAATTGAGGGGCAACAGACTCACAGCCCAGAGTAAGAATACAATGTTGTCTGTTCTCCAGAGCCACTATTCTCAAGGTTCTTTATCTTGAGGACTAAACTGATGCTTGTTGCATCATCTCTCAGGCCTGTGATACCTTCCTGGTACCAGAGGAGGAGGCATGGTTACTCTCTCGCTAGACTCCTCCAAATGATGGGGAGTGTCTGTGTCTGCTGAAGGCTTGGAAGTAGCTTGAAAATACACAGCAACAACAGCAATTTAGGTTAAAATGGCAAGCAGGTTACAGCTAGTGGGTGAATTTTAGTGTTGTCATCTACTGTCAAACGTTAGTAAGGGTAAGTGCAGAGAGTATTTTACCTAGGTAGCCACTACTCCACAAACGTCGACCAATGCCAAAATACAACACCACCTGAGCTCTGCGAGTTAAGCATTTCTTTGAATGACGCGGAGAATGTTTGAGGATCGGGACATTCATAGATAAACCAAGATGCTTGTTTATAAAGCTTTTGTCCTTCCAACTCTATTATATACCTGCACAACTTGGACTATCTACAAATGTCACTCTCAACTTTTGGAAAGATTCCATCAGAGTTGCCTCCAAAAATCCAACAAATGTCGGGAAGACAGGAGGAAAATGTCAGCATTCTGGAAGAAGCAAAGACCATCAGCATCAAAGCGATGAGTCTTTGCCATCAACTTTGCTGAACTGGCCACATTGTCTAAATGCCCGATCACCGTCTCCCAAAGCAGTTACTTTACTCTCAGCTCAAACATGAAAAACCGAATGTTGGTAGACAGCAAGAGATTTAAGGACGACTTAAAGCTAACCTTAAAATGTGACATAAATACAGAACACTGGGAAGTCCTGGCCCTCAAGCATTATAAGTGGTCAGCTTTTACCAACAGTGGTATAGATTTTGATGAGTACAGTGTTCTTGCTACTTTGCGGTTCGCTTTTTGCGGACTTGTTGTTTCGTGTTTTTTTTTAAAATGAATTTAAAATACAGCCTGGATCCAGCCCAAGCAGAAAGGTCGGGCCAGCAGTGGCAGTGTAGGCTCACCCTCCTCACCCTCTATACCCTCCTCCTCCTCCTCCTCCTCCTCGTGGCCTGGATTCAGCCTGAGCAGAAAGGTGGTGGTGGTGGTGGCAGTGGTGGTATAGGCTCAGCCTCCTCACCCTCTTTACCTTCCTCCTCCTCCTCGGTGCCTCCCATGCATGTGCCATTGAGCCTAGGCTGGGCGCGAGCTTGAGGCAGAGGGAAAGCAGCACTTAGGCAGTAGCCAATCCCAGGTCGAGATCAACACTGAACGGGGAGAAATCTCTTTTCCTCTTTTTTGCCCCTGCCTGGAAGGAACAGTGGACATACACTCTGAAGAGAGAGACAAGATTGATAGAGAGAGGGCGGGGGCATCTTCCTGAGGGTGGGTGGATGGGGGACATATGTATACTGTTTACTGTACATATACTGTACAGTATATCATCCCTACTTTGCGGAATTTCACCTATCGCAGGTGGTCCTGGAACGTAACACCCGCGATAAGTGAGGGAACACTGTATCTGGTTACCATGGCACAATCCCAATCCCTCGGCCATTGTTCAGCTATTGGGGTACAGTCTAGTCTCATCCAGTTTCTCTTGCATGCATTCTCCTCTGGGCATCTACTACAAGTACACTGGCCAAGCATACTGGCAGGATCTTGGCTTGAGCATACAAGTGATTTTCAGACTCCCAATGCCTTTGAGCGCCTTGGTCAAAAGAAAGTCACTTCTTACAGGGCAAAAAGAAGCAGAACAGAAAAAGCCGATAACTCCATGCATGTTTCTCTTTATATCTCTGTAATTAAACAAGGCTAGCTGCTAAGGCTGCAGTCCTATGCACCTTTATCTGACAGCAAGTGCAAGCAAATGCAGTAAACATGCAAATTGAAATGAAGAGTTCTGGAGCAGGGTCAGCGAGAGAGAGATAAGCTCTCAGAACATCACCTTTTCTATAGAGCCGGCTTCCTGTTTATTTCTTTTTGTGTTTTCCCAGTCCATCTCTTCCAGTGTATATCCCAAAGCCTGCCACTCTGTTCCCAGTTCATGTTTGGATGTATCAATTTAAATATTAATATGTTTATAGAATGGATCACATTTCATTTTTTCCCCTCCTGTCAGCCTTTCTCTCTGACTAGCTTTCACACTTTAACAAGGGAATCCGTAAGCCTATATTCTGGGGACAGAACCTAGGAGAGGATGCTACATTGCGACTTATATTGACAATCCATTCTTGCTCTTCCTCTGCTGGCAGAGAAGGCATAGATTTTATCAAACACCTGTACAGGTGAATGATTGTCTGTTTGCCCGTCTTTCTCCTTCAGACTTCTCAGCAAGCACCCAACAGTCCCTGGAGCAGTACACAATTGCTGTGGTTTTATGTTTTTATGGATTTAAACATAATTAAACTAATTATGTTTAATGCTGTTTAATATTTATGTTGTTCATTCGTTCAGTCGTCTCCGACTCTTCGTGACCTCATGGACCAGCCCACGCCAGAGCTCCCTGTCGGCTGTCACCACCCCCAGCTCCTTCAAGGTCAGTCCAGTCACTTCAAAGATGCCATCCATCCATCTTGCCCTTGGTCGGCCCCTCTTCCTTTTTAAATATTTATATATTTGTATATTTTAAATTGTATGCTGATGTTTTTATGTTAAGCGGCTCTGAGTCTCCTACAGGAGAGATAAAGGTGGGTATAAATAAATATAATAAATAGAAGAAGAAGAAGAAGAAGAAGAAGAAGAAGAGGTAGAAGAAGAAGAGGAAGTAGAAAAACTTGGAATATTATGACCTGGATGACGCTGACTTTGGCATTCAGTGATTTATCTGCACACTTGCCTTCAGGGCAGAATACAAAACAACACATGCCTGCCCCAGCACATTGGCATACCCTCCAAAATGTCAAAGGAGGAAAAATGGACAGGTTTGACCATGCAACATCAGAGTGTGGTTTAGATAACATTATTGGTATGGAAAACACACACATTAGGAGAGGCTGCAGCAAAAATATATGACAAGTTGTTAGAGTGGTCAACAGAAGGAGAGACAATTAAAAACTGTATGTTGAAGTGAGCAGAAATTTTTAAAAAGCCCATTTCAATGAGCAATTGGGAAATAATGTGGAATAAAAAAAGTACACCTATGCAACCGACTTAAAAGAAAATTGGTTAAAAATGTTTCATAGGTGGTACATAATACCAGTTAAATTAAATCATATGTATAAGAACACATCAAAAAAATGTTGGAAGTGTAATGATCATGATGGGACTTTTTTCCATCTTTGGTGGAGCTGTGGGGAAGCGCAGGAGTTCTGGAAAGGCATTCACGAAGAAACCCAACAAATCTTACAAAAAAACATTTCCAAAAAACCCTGAATATTACCTACTGGGAATTACGGATGGGGACATAAATCTCAACCCAAATGAAGACATTTTATTTATGTACATAACAACGCTAGAATCACCTATGCGAAATACTGGAAACAGAAGGAAAATCCAGAGAACTATCATTGGGTAGAAAAGATAAATGAAATTAGAGACATGGACATGCTAACTTTTTTACTAAAAAGAAATACGGGCAACCCGGTTAAACAAACAAACTGGAAGTGTAATGATCACACACACAGTAAATTCTCAGTTAACTGGAACTAAGGCAACCAGAAAACTCAAGCAACCAGCAAATAAATCAAAGAAATAATACTGCATTCACAAAGTTCTTTTTCTAATACAGGAAAAGTGTATGATATTGCATTATATTGGTCTTTGCTTTTAATTACTGTATTTCGGAATTAATATCACACCAATGCAGAGTTCATAGTATGGTATGATATAGATTAATTAGGCCTATTTTAATGGTATCTCTCAAGCAACCAGAAACAACATTTGCCCCAGTTAACCAGCATCCACCAATTCCTATGAATGCTGGTTAACTGAGAATCCACTGTATGTATATTTCATACATATTTATAGTGTGTGAGTGCGTGTGTGTGTATAATGGATAGACAGATAGATTCAGCAATATAAGTATCATTATATAACTGTAAAATCCGTAATTTTCCAATATATCACTTATTTCAACAATACTCACATTTTCTTTTCTTTTTAAATGAATGATGTTGAGAACTGCCAATGGACTTCTTTATCAAACAAAATAACTTGTTCCATTTCTGTCCATTTGGGAATGTTTCTAATTCAGTTTTCTTTTGAAAGTGGTTCTTTATTTTTTCCCATACTTTTGCTTACTGAGAAGTATTCTTGAACTAAATGAAGTTTTTTAGAAGTCTTCAAGGGCAGCCCCAAGATAACACACTTAGAGGTTGTCTCTCAAGATGGAGCACAGGACTAGTCCTTTTCCTCCAAGGTTTGCCCTGGGAGTCCTTGGGTGGCTGAGGAAGTGGCGTCACAGTGGTGCTGGGCCTGGCAGTTGAGCTAAGTGGCTACCATGGCAACCATCTCCTTGACTTCCACTTTGTGAGCCATAGGGGCCAATCCCAGGCATTCAGAAAGCAAGAAAATGGCTGCCTGAGACAGAAGAACAAATGATGCCTCAGTTGCAAAAGTCAAAGTACTATAGATCAATTATTTGGGTCCCTGAAAGTCTCAGAAGCACCTCAACTCATTTTTTGGCATTTTAAAAAGCAGCAATAGTTAGTTAAATAGTAATTTTCTGCTCATTGCAGGATATAGTAGACTCTCGGCTAACTGGCACACATGGAGATTGGCAGATGTTGAATAAATGTAGCTTCTGGATGCTTGAGAGTCACAGTGTTATCATTTCTATCAAAACAGTGTTTTTTTGTTTTTTATTTTGTTGTTTATATTTTATGTTGCTGTAATGTATCACTGGGCTTGGCCTCATGTAAGCCGCTCCGAGTCCCCTTTGGGGAGATGGTGGCGGGGTATAAATAATATTTATTTATTTATTTATTTATTTACAGTTTTTATATTCTGCCCTTCTCACCCCACAGGGGACTCAGGGCGGATTACAGTGTACACATATATGGCAAACATTCAATGCCAATTTTTGACATACAACATATACAGACATACACAGAGGCTATTTAACTTTTTCTGGCCGCCAGGGGAGCTGTCGCTTTCATCGTCCATCTGCGACACTGATGAAGTACTTCCGCATTCCCCGCATGCTTTTTTGCTGGAGTGCTTTGCTGGAGTCTTTTTATGGCCTCATAAATTAGTTAATTTAGCCTCCCGCACACAAGGTGGTACCTAATTTTCCTACTTGACAGATGCAACTGTCTTTCGGGTTGCAAAGGTCGACAACAGGCTACACAATTGATTGGAAGCCCACTCCAACCCGGGCTGGCTTCAAACTCATGACTTTTTGGTCAGAGTGATCTTAATGCAGCTGACACTCAGCCAGCTGCGCCACAATTATTATTATTATTATTATTATTATTATTATTATTATTATTATTACTACCTAATACAAGGCCTGTGGGCCGTATCTGGCTCACCATGTCATTTTATGTGGCCCTCCGGTTCCTGGAATACCATTCCTGTATTCCTCACTATTGGACATCATGACTAGAACTGTTGGGAGTTGTGACACATAATATGTGGAAAACTGCAGTTTGCTCTGTTTAGTCAGGATAGTGGGGTTTGGACTTAAATAAAAGGCTCATGGATATGATGTCTGACTTTTAAAATTTCCCTTAGCCTTTCCCCAACCATAAAGTCACAAGTTCTCTTGCGCTGCAATTCCCATTAACCAAGTGCTGTCGAGCCACCACACACTCCTCCCATATTAACTTAGACATTTGAAGGACTTTGCACAGAGTATAAGATTTTATTTTTATTTTTTAAAAAACTTTTTCCGCTCTGTCAAAGTTTTGCTGTTCCAAGCCATTGAAAGCTCGAGGAGGACCATAAAGTTATTTTCAAGGACCTAGAGATCCATAGAAAAGTATACACCTAAATATTAGTAAGAACTTCCTGACAGTAAGAGCTGGTTACAGTGGAATGTATTGTCTGGGAGAGTGGTGGAGTCTCCATCTCTGGAGGTTTTTATGCAGGTGGCCATTTGTCAAGAGTGCTTTGACTGTTATTTCTACATGGCAGGGGGTTGGACTGGATGGTCCTTGGGGTCTCTACCAACTTTATGATTCTATGATTCCCCAAGGCAGCTCTGTGGTAATTTCCAGAGGAAGTATACCATGGAATCACCAGAAGAACCTAACTAATTCCTACAAAGATCATTTATCCCAGTGGTTCTCAACCTGTATGTCCTCAGGTGTTTTGACCTACAACTCCCAGAAATCCCAGTCAGTTTATGAGCTGTTAGGATTTCTGGGGGTTGAAGGCCAAAACATCTGAGGACCCACAGGTTGTGAACCACTGATTTATCCCCTTGATGTAGCAAAGTAAAACTGCAGATGTGGATTCTTTAGTTACAGAAGTCTTATTTTACTGAAATCACTTTGCAGAACACATTTGCAAAAAGATACGCAGGAAAAGCTCAGCTTCACAACTCCTGGCACCTCAATCTGGGACATTCTTTGGGGACCAAATTTTCTCTTTGTCAGCATCAGCCAGAACTTGATTTACAAGCCTCCTGGTGTGTCTATTGGTGCCCCATGAGATAACCTACTGCAGGACAGAGGATGAATGGGACCACATTACCCTTCCTAAGACCAGCCTGGCTCCACTCCCCCCAGGAAGTCTGTTGATCCTCCTCCTAACTTGGCTGAGCTATAAACGTTTCCAGGTCAGGCCTGGCTCATTGCCCAGACAAATGTCAGACTCCAGTTTTGCTTGTTTGGCTCCCAGCCTTGCTCTAGATGTTAGCCTCTACCTCCTTTACAAAGCCTAGAAGTTACAAGCTGGAAGTAACACAGGACTTTGGACAATGGGTTATTCTTTTGTTTCCACTTCTGTTAAGGACAAAATTAATTCTGCCACCCTTGGTCTGGAAGTATCTTCATTAGGCCAATCAGAAAAGGCACAAAATTATTTGTGTAATGAAGTTACATTACAGAAATTACTCAATGAAAGAAATATACAAAGGGGTATGTGTTATAAATAAGCTTTGCAGCTGTTTTCCCTATCAGGGGCTTTTAAAAAGGTACTTTTAGAGGGATTTTAAGTGGAATCTTTCAAATGTTGTACTATTGTCTTATTACGGCACTAGCCGTCACCTGCTACGCATTGCTGTGGCCCAGTCTGTGTATATGTGTTGTCTGTGTGTGTGTGGTTTTGTGCATGCGTTGTAATGTATTTTTTATTTTTTTTATTTTTGGCTTTTTAAGTCACTTCCACTGTCTTTTTCAGTGTTTTTATGAGTGATGGTCACTTGTTGGCCTGATAGGTATATTGTGTCCAAATTTGGTGTCCATTGGTCCAGTGGTTTTTGAGTTATGTTAATCCCACAAATGAACATTACATTTTTATTTATATAGATTGTATTTACGCTCATACTAGAAAAGTAACAAAAAGCAACAAATAGGACAGTAATGCTCAGTGAAGACCCCCCCCCCCCCAGCAAATTCTGGTTCTTAACCTGCGGGTCCCCAGATGTTTGGCCTTCAATGCCCAGAAATCCTAACAGCTGGTAAACTGGCTGGGATTTCTGGGAGTTGTAGGCCAGAACACCTGGGGACCCACAGATTGAAATCCACTGGTCTATGAACTCTGACAGACAGAGTGCTTAATTTGGACCATGGCGGGAAGCCTCAATGGCTTGCCGAAGGAGGACCAAGGAAGACTTGCAGCAGCCACCAGCTCCAGAAGATACATAGTCTCCAAACCCCCTTTTATGAATTACAAAGTCACCCGTTAATAAATGGACACCTTGGTGTCTTTTTGTCCTCATACTTGCTTCACTGTAGCCTTTCTTGTCTGCTTTTTGTTTTCCTTTTCACTTTCAGAGCCCACCCCGGTTACCATGCAGCCCCTCAGTCTCGAGCAGGGCTTCTCTCCTTTCTCTTCCCCATTCCCACTGCCCCCTTTACATGTCCCAACCCTGGGTAACCGTGGATTAGGTGATGCATGGGATTCCTTATGTTTACTATATTACAAGTACCTCCTTCTGTGCAGTCATTAATATATGTTAGCTGATGATGCCACTGTTATTGTATCCGAGACGTGTTCTGCTAATGTCAACTCCCAACTATTGTTGATTCCCAGTAGCTGTTTGGCACATTTAGTCTGGTTCCTCAGCAAAGGCCTGCCTGACATGGAAGGCCCTACCAGCAGTACTACTCATATTAGCACAGCCTCTTGCCTCACAGAAGCATGCAATTCTGCCACCAGAGAAAGGAAGTGTTGTGGTGGGTCATGTGAATTTACTCAGTCCATAGTGGTGATCTCCTGTCCATCCATATAATGACCTCTGTTGGGTGGAGAATCTTTACCCTTGCTGATGGTCTCAGACTCCATCTGGCTCATCCAACTGTTCAACAATGATGGGAAATTGGAGTTTAGTTCTCAAGCATCTGGAGACCTACAGATTCCCCATCCCTGCCACAGAGACTAATTGATTTCACTTCAGATCCTTCAAGCATGAAATAGTTTGCTTTACTCAACAGGACTGGGTCCTGCATATATATGTAGATAGGTCTTAATCAATGGATGGATTGATGGATAGATAGGTGATAGAAATATATGTGCGAATAAATCTGACTTTTAAAGGAAGGGTTTTAATTTTGCTTTCAAATCATCTTTATGCATTTATATTTCTGAAACTCTCTATTTGCCTTTGAGCAGCCCTGCATCTCCCTGTGACAAACAGCAATTCCCCTTTGCTTGGCAGCGAGAAACCAGTCAATGGTGTTCATTAATCTGACATGTATGGAGAAAGGTAAATTTGTTTGAAAGTGTCGTCCATGAAGGCAGCCTATCCCCGGGGCCTTCTCGTTGCTAACGATCTAAAACCTGCTGCCTAAGCAAAGCCGGAATTGCAGCTTTGCAAGTTCTTTTTTTAAAATAAATGATAGAGCAGGGGAGACCACAAACAGCTGGTTGAAAAGGATGCTGAGCTCGATCCCTTCCAGATCAGCTCCTCAGCACGCTCCCAACTGGATTTCATTCAAGCAAGTGGCAGCCAAGGGCGTTTTTGGAGTCTGTGGCACAAATAACAGAAGATGGCTTCCAGGGAGGGGAAAACTGTCAACCAATCCACAGTCTCTGAGCACAATGGCAATGTATTCCAAGGGAACAGAGAACTATCAGCTCTGCTTTGCCAGCTAAAATTCAAGGTTTGATAATTGACTTGCTGTTTGTCAGGTTTCTTTGACTGGTAGGGAAGGTGGTTTATTCACTAAGAGAGGCAGTTGCCAACTTTTCAGAAATGGTGGTTAACTTTTTGGGAACGCCTAGCGACAACAGGCATACCTTCAGCTGCTTCCTTTACTACTAAACGACAGATTATCTTGTAAGCAATATTCCCTGTTTATCTAAAGCAGTGAGGAAACTATGTGGTCTTCCAAATGTTATCATATCTTCCAACATTTCACAGATGAAAACTGGGACATGCCTGGCCAAACCATATTATGGTGTGGTCAAGAGGCAAGAGGTATTAAGAAGACAAAACACAAAATTTAGGAGAGGCTGCAGCAGTTTGCTTTTGCCTGAACCTACAGTAAAGGAAAAGATTTGGCTCTCTCTTCTCCCTGTGTTGAGTGAAAACTATTTGTGTACTTTGAGCTCCAATTTGCATTCAATCGTGTAGACTGAATACAAAGAGAGAAAGTAGCAGTGTTAAGAACCACGAGTTTGGAGTCTGGTATGCCTAGTTTTCCAGAAAGCCAGATGAGACACAGCTAGGTTGAAGGCAAACTCAAAGGCTTTAATCTCAATGGCCAGAGAGGATGTCAGCAGAGACAGCACTCCAAAGAACTAACACACCACAATTGCAAATACATAGGCATGTTTATTGCATTTTAAGAGCTATTCAAGACTAGTCCCTGATTGGTCCAGGAAGTGCCTGACTAGGATCTGCTCCCTAGTTGGTTCAGAGTTCTGTCCACTTTACCAACCTACGTAACTGGGCACAAGCTCTACCAAGTGGGCCAAGTCCATTCTATTGGTGATCAAGAGTGTGGGTTGATGATTTTTCTGCCCTCCTCCAACCAAAAATGAGGCTGTTAAGAAGATCCTGTTTGTGACTGCTGTTGCCTCACTTGCTGGCTGGAGAGGTGGAAACATCATCCCCACATGCCAATCCCCAACAAAACAAACAAACTCGCATGTCGATCCTTAACAAAATGAACAAACAAACAAATCTTCAATCATGGCAATAGTGCCATCATTGTAGCTATGTGGGTATTCTGGATACAGAGTAGTTATGGATAAGTAAGACTAGACTATATATTTATACCTTCTATAATAAATGCCAGTCTATATTAATCTAGTCATCATTCTAACTGTGATAGCTGTTGATTTCCATTTCAGTGGGTCAGTGAATCCACTCAACATTTTAGTCTGAACTTTGAATGGCCTGATGAACCTCCTTTGGACATAAGATTCAGCATCTTGGACGCATCCTTTGAAGTTTTGTTCAGGGCAGTTTCTGCATTCCATTGACATGGAAGCCATCGATTGCCACTATGCAGTTGCTCTCTAAATTCAATGTGCAGCTTGGACTTGAAATGCTACCCTTGATAAATAGGCTTTCCCTGGAGTCCCCTGTTTGTAGACCCTGCATCCTCCTCAGGTCATTGAGGGTCAAATGGACAGTTTGAACAACCTTGAAAAAAATGCACTCCATCACTACTCCCCACCCAGATGTCCTTCTAGTTCATCTTTCCCCGCCTCCTTAAAGACCAGAGGCGCCTGCCCTTCTGTTACACATTTACAGCCAGGAGATAGCTCAGCCGCTCACAAAAACTCCAGTGGGATTGAACAAAAATTTCTAATTCTGCCACAGGTCAGCATCTTTAACCCAATCACACTTTCCAGCTGTGAAGTCTCTCGGTGGCCTCTTGTTGACGTGGTGATAAAGCCCAACTATTGATTATTCCTCAGGCATAGAAGCACCTTTAGGAGAAGAGTTGGATTAGGGTCTTTTTGTGAGTCTCGGGAATTAATCTTGAGTCATGCAAGGCCATTAAGTGTGGTGCACGAAACTCTTCTTCTGCTTTATCAGCTTTCTCCTTCTCTTCCCAAAAGAGAAACAGGCCTTTTTTTAAGAGCAAGGAAACAGGTCTCCCCGAAACCTTGGTATGAAGAACTGCACACTCCAGGAACCAAGTTAATTGGACTTCATTGCCAAACTATGTTTGAACTATGCTGACAAGGCATGAAAGCCCAAATCCTTTAGCCCGCCCAAGACATGTTGGGAGCCTGAGGCAGAAAATCCAAATGACACATCATCCTCCACTAATTAACAAAGAGACAGTCTGCTGGGAGGCGCTACGGTGGAAGCCTTCCTCCCTCTCCCAAATGAAGGAGAGCCACACAAATGTATGTAAAGAAGTCCTTTGTCAAAGGCGGATTATCAATTGTGCAAATGCTTCAAGACCAAGGGTGCAATTTGGGATGGAGTCAGAGTTGGTAGAAATGTCAGTAGAAATGTACCAATTTCAATTCCAGTCCCAAAAGAAAAATGTATAATATGTATTATAAGAATATAAGGTCAGCCCTGGTTAGTACTTGGATAGGAGACTGCCGAAAGGTCCTGTAGGTTTTATTTCAGGGGAAGGAACTGGCAAAACCACCTTTGAATATTCCTTGCCTTTAGAAAAACTCTATGAAATTAATGGGATTACGGTACCTAAAGTTGACATTGTTGTTGTTATTATTATTTATACCCCTCTTTTTCTCTTCCAAAAGGAGAACCAAAGCAGCGTACAGCAAAGATGACACCATACAATTTTAGACCCAAAACATATAAACATTAAAATAGAATTAAATATTAACAGTATTAAAAATTAATAGTTAAAATCCTTAAAATTCATAACTAAAACCACATCATCCCCAATATGATTTTAAAACCCTCCTTCTGAATAAAAAAGTTTTAACCTGCCACTGGAAGGACAGCAGGGAGGGGGCCATTCTGCTTCCAAAAGTCAAGGGGCAGCCACCGGGAAGGAAGGACTACTCTCTCGTTCCCACCAGCCAAGCTTGCAATGGAGGTGGGACTAAGAGAAGGGCCTCTCCTGAGGATTTCAAGGCCTTGGAAGGGTTGTGAAAGGAGATGTGATCAGCCAAATGGGCAACTTGAAGGTGCATACACACACATGATAAATCTATCATTTTATGCCTATGTTTTATGCTTCAACTAATAAACACATTTTATGTTCTATCGCTCTAAGCAGCCAATGATTCACATGGTGAGGATGAAATGTCTTATACTATCATTTAACTACTAAATGTGTTATTACTAATTAATACAGTAAGGTCCCCTGTAACTGCAGAACCTATATCCATAGTTTCACTTTCATGCATCTGGGAGGGAATGATCTCTCCAGGAATCTACTAGGTAACCTCCGGTGATTCTATAATATGCATCCACTGGAGGTTGTCTTAGAGTTGTGTTGAAGAAGATAGCAAATTCCTAGAGAGGATATCTCTAGATTCTTCAATGCAACTCTGTGATATGGAAGTTATGTAATTCTGTAGTATTTGGTCATGTTTTAATGTCACTACAATCCAGCCAGGAGCATATATCTTGCAGGTACAGGGGCGTACTGTATACATTTACCATTGATGAAGGAGTTGGAATTGGATAGTAGAAAAACAGAGGAGTCAAAAGTTTGGTAGAAACTTTCCAATGTATGGAAAATCTTGGACTATTTCAATTTCTTCATTATCTACTTTTAAGATATGCAAATTATCCCTGATAAGTATTTTTGTTTTCTTAATGTTCTTAATGTTCTAAGCTCATTTTCTCTCTGTCCCTTAACTTTTTCTCCCCACCCCCTCTTTCCACACTAGGAAAATACATCTCCCAGCTACTGAGAAGATTTTAGCTCAGCCAAGAGAAAAAAAAGAAAGATTGGTGAGGTGGTGTCATTAACCTTGATGATTAAAAATTTTTCCAGTGTTTCTATCCTATGAACCCAAGTTGCACTATGACACTGGAAACGATTTCAAGTGAAATTTTAAACATACTGACTGTGTGTGGAGTTTCCCCATGCTCTCTCCAATCTAGTCTTTATGATATCCCAAAGGCAAGGCAAAGGCATTTGAAAGGTATTCCCATCACACGAAGCTTTGGAATGAAGAAAATGCTGCAAGCTGCATGCAATTAGCTCAGGAATGTTTTTGGAATGAGGATAAAACAGCAGGAACTGTGATTTTCGAAAGTAGTTCTATATAGGGGATGGTCCGTGGATTGGTATTGGCCCCTGAACAACAACAAGGACCTCATCATATATTCATTTACCAGGTTTCTGACATCATTTACTTTTGGTTTCCCATGAATCTTCTCACATGACACGTGCTCCTTTGCATGTATAAAACAAAGTAAATAAATGTGCATTCAGTCTAGAACCATCAGTAAAAAATATGTGAAATGACACTTTTGGAAATGGGATTGATTTCAGGAAGCATTTGTAGTCAGTGGACATAAATATGGTGCCCATCCATGCATGTTGGTATAAATAACCTGCTGATCTGCCACATTTATTTTAATATATATATTGCATTCTCCAAGATGGGATCCAGATAGCTTAAGATACTCTGGTCTAATGAATCAACACGTGATTCCAAGGTGGAAAGAAATTAGGGTTCTGGTTACAACTATTGTAATCTTCATGCCTTAGAGCAGGGGTCCTCAAACTAAGGCCTGGGGGCCGGATGCGGCCCTCCAAGGGTCATTTAGCCGGCCCTCGCTCAGGGTCAACCTAAGTATGAAACTACTTGAAAGCACACAATAACAACAACAATCTTATAAGCCAAAAGCAGGCCCACACTTTCCATTGAAATACTAATTAATTTATATTTGTTAAAACTGTTCTTAATTTTAATTATTGTATTGTTTTTAAATGTTTTTGCACTATAAATAAGATATGTGCATTGTACATAGGAATTCATTCATGTTTTTTTTTATTATAATCCGGCCCTCCAACAGTTTGAGGGACTATGACCTGGCCCTCTGTTTAAAAAGTTTGTGGACCCCTGCCTTAGAGTCTCCTTCTGAAATGAAAAGGACTTACAACCTCTCCCACAGCTGAAAACATAGACAACGTCCACCAATATTGTGAAAATCAATATTTCTGGAAATGTAGATAAGAGCCTTGGAAGAAGGATTTGGGCGTGTTTAAGAGTCACCTGGAAAGAGGTCAGATTTCCCCCCTGTTTTACAGACAAGAAGATCAAGGAGATCTCAGTCTCATGAACTCCTTTGATGCCACACTCTCAGGATATGGGACCCACTAGTGGTGTAATGGCAAAGCTCAATATAATACACCATCTACCTCACACACTTGGCATTCCCTGATCCTCCATGAAAGTCATTGGGTGAGAATCAGTGGCATCTGAGACTAACCTACCTCACAAGATTGTTATTAAAACAGAGCAGGCATTAGAAAAGTGACTTTTTTGACCAGGCTATGTTGACCAGGGTATCCTGGCATTTATAATTGAAACAGTAACTTTTCCAAGTTCAGGAGGGCAAGGATAAACCATACTCTGAGCTCTGCCATGGAAAGGCAAAATATAGACTGGGTGAAAAAACAACTAGGTCACATTTTTAATACATATTTAGTCTGGTCACCAGGCATCTCTCTGTTTTTTAAAGAAGAAGAAGAAGAGGAAGAGGAAAAGGAAGAAGAAGGGGAGGAGGAGGAGGAAGAGGAAGAGGAGGAAGAGGAGGAAGAAGAAGAACTTTATTTTTCTGCCCTGCCTCCATTTCCCCGAAAGGACTCGAGGTGGCTTACATGGGGCCTAAGCCCAAGGTAGAATACAATTAAAAACAAAGCAATAACAATTAAGACAGAATAAAACAGTGTAAAACATCATAACAATAATAGCTAGCAACAACAGTAACAGCAGACTAATTTTGGAAGGGGGTGGGGAAGAAAGCCACTACATGAGCTGGTTAAAGGATAATGTGGTTTAGTAAGGTGGATAACAACGTATAATGGCACAGGAAAAAAATGATATTAGAAAAGGTCTTGCTAAGTAAATGACTGCATATATCCCAGGGTCAGCACAACTGTTGGAGCCCCCGATGGTGCAATGGGTTAAACCCTTGTGCCAGCAGGACTACTGACTGAAAGGTCAGCAGTTTAAATCCAGGAATCAGGGTGAGCTCCCATCTGTCAGCTCCAGCTTCTCATGCAGGGACATGAGAGAAGCCTCCCACAGGATGGTAAAACATCCGGGCGTCCCCTGGGCAACATCCTTGCAGAAGGCCTATTCTGTCACACCAGAAGTGACTTGCAGTTTCTCAAGTCACCCCAGACACACACACACACAAAACATAGCTGTTAGGTAAATTTGAGCATGTTAAGTTGGGAATATGAAAAATGCCAAAAATGGTTAGAGTTCTATGTATCACACAGCCTGTGTGGATGCAAATGGAATAAGGGTTGATCACTATTTTGTCCTTTTCTTCAGAAAGCGAATTATTTTTGGGCTGGCCCTGGTTTTTTCCAGCACACACCCACACCAAGCTTACAACACTGCCAAATGCTGCCTCTGCAGGTGATGTTATGGCATCTGCTAAGAAAGAAAAAAAAAAAAGACCAGAGATATACACTCCTTATACTTCTGCTCCTCCACACCTCTAGACTTCCTCCCACGCACACACTGTTTGCTCTTCTTTGCAATTTTTGAAAGATGTTGTAATCACAACATTTATAATTTAGTGAAGCTACCTTACTGTTACGGAGTTTGCAGTTTTAGAACCGGCCCTAGAAACGAGATGATCCCAAAAAGCGTATGTTTGATTAGGACTAGAGGTTTTGTTGGCAGTCTTCAGTACAGTTAACTTTCGGTTCACTCCTCAAGTCTCTCTGAGGACCTTAAAATATTTAAATATTCATTATTTATTTATTCAAGTATTTAGATGATCCCTTTGGCCATGAAGACTCCCAGTGCAGCTTACAAATGGTTATTTTGACAGTTTCCTGTCCTCAGGTTTACAATCTAAATAAGAGAAGACACACAAAGGGAGAGTGTGAGAAGTATTCATTTACATAGTGTGAGGGGTAAAACATGCATTATTGATTTATCTGGGCCAAAATTTCTGGCTGTGCAGTTGCAGATGATCTGTTGTGTTATTCCTTTTCCCTGAGCTGTATTTGTGGACCTCAATTAAACATTATAGTTATCAATTGCTTTTAGCTGCAATAACAAAACAGGTTGGTGAAGATGTGACTGTATGAAGTCCACAGGGGCCAATTTTGTGGCCCCTGAAGCCTCCCTCCAAGCCTCCAGTCCCCACAAAATGGCTTAAACTTACCACAGAATGCAGTAGTTTGTCACCCAAACTTCTCCAAAACCCTATACATCTACAAAAGCAGAGAACATTTTTTAAAACTTGAACAGAAACAGGCCAGAAAGACTTTTAATCCTTGCTACTGGCCCTGCCCACTGTGATTTATTTTCTGTGTTCAAATTATTGTGATTTTATATTGTTTGATGTGCTTTTTTATATTGTTTCTTGTATTTTATTTTTATATTTTATTGTCGTATGTTGTTTATTTGCATTGCTGTATTGTTGGGCTTGGCCTCATGTAAGCTGTCCCAAGTCCCCTTGGGGAGATGGTGGTGGGGTATAAATTTATTATTATTATTATTATTATTATTATTATTATTATTATTATTATTATTATTATTTGAAACACAACAAGACGAGTCCACAACAAACAAGGTCACTCTGCTGGCTGTTGTATTGGATCACACGTCGGACACTTCCCAAGTGTCTAGGACTGTGTGATGTATCGGCGAATAATGCGTGCATATCCCAGTAAGGTGGCCTTTTGCAGCTGGCAGATGGTAATTTTGTCAGCGTCGATTGTGTTTAAGTGCAGGCCAAGGTCTTTAGGCACTGCACCCAGTGTGCTGATCACCACTGGGACCACCTTGATTGGCTTGTGCCAGAGTCTTTACAGTTTGATCTTTAAATCCTCATATTGTGTCAGCTTTTCCTGTTGTTGTTGTTGTTGTTATTATTATTATTATTATTATTAAAAACTCCAGAAGTGACAAAATAGGGGGTGAAAATGGCCTCTGCCCTTTGTGTGGCTATCTTTGAGCTAAAGAAAACTTCCCTGAACATTGTAATGTTGGACGCAATGGTATTCAAATAGTAGGCACATCTCTGACTATTACATCCTGCTTGTGAGTTCCCAAAACCATCCTACAAAACTGGATTAGCCAGACCTTGACTTGAAGGAACAGGACAGCATGGTCTAGTATTCTTAAACTGTTTTTGCAAAAATCTTCAAAGTACATTGCAAGGAAAGAAGGGACAGGGATGATTCAAGGGCAAGAAGGCACACAGAGTGTTGTGAAAGTAAATGAGCTCCAGAGGCAGAAATAAACTGACGAGAAGGAAAAAAGATGGGGCGGTAAAAACCCTCAGCTCCTCAGAGAGGCAATCCAAGTTCCAGTGGAATGGACAGGACTCACCAGTATGGAAATGTGTTTGCAATCAGCATGCCAGTGTGGGAGAAGAGGAGCTAATCAGATGAATGCTAATGAGAAATGAGGCATGGCATTTTTAATGGGCACAAGCTGCCCACAGGGAGGGATGGTGGTTGTTTGTTTAATGAGAATGGGATCAAAACTTGGATCGCAAGTAAGTGTTCTTTACAGAGCTGTTCGTTTTCACTATATGGAAATGTCATACGCATGTGATCAGGTATGATGAAGGTTTTCCCACCAGTATAAGTCAGTGGAGAAAGAGGCCATGCACCCATGCACCTCCAGAATTTCCCAAAATCCCTTACAGATGGTTGCAAAATACAGAAAGACTGAAGATGATCACCAGGTTCTCTTCTCAATCCAGGTAGAGCTCAAAATAGAGAAAGGAAGTGATGTCCTGCAGCTAGTTTCTGTCGGTTTATACCAAATAGTTGGGGGCTGGGGAGGTTAAAAGGAAAGCCAGTAGTAGTGAAGGAGGAGAGGAAGAGGAGGAAAACCCAGCATAGAGGAGGATCAGAGAAGAGGAAGTGAATAATAATAATAATAATAATAATAATAATAATAATAATAATAATAATTTTATTTCTTACCCAGCTCTCCTCATAGCTTGAGGTGGGTTACAACATTGCTAGAAACACATAATCACCATTAACATTATAAAAATACGCCTATTAAAAAGTAAAGGTAAAGGTTTCCTCTGACATTAAGTGTAGTTGTGTCTGACTCTGGGTGTGTGTGTGTGTGTATGCTCATTTCAATTTCTAAGCCAAAGAGCCGGTGTTGTCCATAGACATCTCCAAGGTCATGTGGCCAGCATGACTGCATGGAGCGCCATTACCTTCCTGCAGAAGCAGTACCTATCGATCTACTCACATTTGCATGTTTTTGAACTGTTAGGTTGGTAGAAGGTGGGGCTAACAGTGGGAGCTCACCCCGCTCTCCAATTTTGAACTGCCAACCTTTTGATCAGCCAGTTCAGCAGTTCAGTGCTTTAAGCCACTGTGCCACCGGAGGCTCCTATTAAAATGTAATTCTACAAAATACATATATTAAAATGCACATAATAAAGATTAAAATATAGTGAACACAAGACGTGAGTTTAAAATTCATGCTAAAACTGACTGGAGAGGCCTGCTGAAAGAGATAGGTCTTCAGATGTGTTTTAAATTCTGACAGCTCATTGGATCTTCAGGAGAACGAATAGGCTTACTGTTGGAAATGGCATTGGGATGAGCTGGGGAATCAGTCAAAGCACCTTCTCTCTTTCAAAAGACCTTCATCAAACAAAGAGAGAGAGGTTGTTGGATCCAACTCAAGGAAATGGCTTTTCCTCTTCCCCAGGCAGGCCTTGGCACCAGGCTTAAGAAGCCATGCCATAAATGCATCTTCGTTGTCATAGGCTCTAGCAGCACCTGGCCTAGGAACACTGGCCTTCCAGATGGTCTTATTTTGCATATTGCTTTTTAGCCAAATCAAGAGGCATATCTTTATTTATTTTTATATTCAAAAAGTTGGGTGCGATTTGACTGCAAGCCACTCTGAGCGCCATCTGGTGGGAAAGCTGATGAGAAATGTAAATAATAGCAGCCTATTGATTAGACTGATGGTTATCACCAGGCAATCCATCAGTCTGTCAAGGGTTATCACCTATGGGCAGGCCTTCTTGAATAGGAAAGACAACACCGTTGGCTTAGCCTTCAAGTGCTGAAAGGAATGAAAAGGAGCAGAGTTGTTGGTAGACACCATACGATCCTCATGAGGCATGAAGGTGTTTTGGAGCATCATTTCAGTTGGAACTTGGACACAATACCTTTCCAGTGAATTGTGCCCTATGCAACATAAAGCATCAACACTTACACTAGAACTTTTATTTTTTTTAAAGGCTCTCCTGTTTATATAAGCATTTTCTTGTTGCCTTCAAGTTATGGTGACCCAATGAATGAGAAACCTATCTTCAACAGGTCTTGCAGACTCGACATCCAAGGTTTCTTTGATTGAGTATATCCTTTTGGAATAGGGTATTCTTTTTTTCCTTCAACCTTGTACCTAACCAAGCCTTTTTATATTTTTCTTATGAGTCCTCTCTTCTCATAATATGACCAAAGTACAAGAGTCTCAATGTATTCATCTTGACTCTAGAGAGAACTCAGACTTGACTTGCTTTAGGAACCATCTGTATATCTTTTTAGAAGTCCACAGTAGACATAGAACTTTTCTCAAACACCACAAATGACTTCTTGTTCCATGATAAATGTTCAACTGCCATGGGTGGTGCGGTATGTCTATTTATGTATGTCCATTTACGCGAGTGTGTCTATATGTATATGTGTGTACATATAGAAATAGAGCTCCTAGAATGCTATAGTCCTTAGGGGACACAAAAACTTTGGGTTTCTGGGATTGTAGTGCAAGGAGGTCACTTTTCTGAGCTGTGGGCCTAATGGAATTCCCGGAATTGGAAGCATTCCAAGTGAGTATTTGAAGATAAAGAGCAGAAGTGGGAAAATGGCACTCACAGATGTGCTTCTTCATCTCTAGGCTATTTTGCACAAGATCCCACTTACTTGGTAGTCACTGAAATTATTCCACTGAAGTGGAAAAAAAAGCTTGGAGTAATTAGCAATAGATGTATATTATATATGTGTGTGCATAAAGGATCCGTTCAGCTCTAGTAATCATATTCTTGGGCTCAAGATTATGTTAATTCAGAACTTAGGGGGTTCTGCACCAGGCTCTATTTCATAGATTTTAGTATAAACAAAAACAAAGCTTTAATCATCACATTGCTGATATTATTGTTGGTGGCAGGCATGTAGCCGGGGGGGGGGGGGGGGCTTGAGGGGCTTCAGCCCCCCCCCCCCAATTCTCATGGTGGTTCGCGAAAAGGCCTTAATGGTGCATTATTTAAACTGTTATGTTTATTCATATCATGATCTGATCACCATACTCAATATATCCCATATGCATGGGGGTATTGGGGTAACGATACAAAAGGTTTGCTAGGGTAGACCCTCTTTCACTCAGACTCAGCCCCCCCCCCGAAACAAACTCAGCCCCCCCCCCCGAATCGAAATTCTGGCTACGGGCCTGGTTGGTGGTATTGTGTATCTTTAAGTTGTTTCCAACACATAGGGATCCCCTATGATAAAGCAACCTATCCTAGGGTTTTCTTGGCAAGAATTCTTTAGAGCTGGTTTTGCCTTTACCTTCCTTTGAGGTTGAGAGAGAGTGTAACTTGCCCAAGACTACTCAATGGTCTTCCATGATCAAGCACGAACTTGAACCCTGGTTTTGCAATGATAGTCCAGCACTCTGACCACTACGCCACAGCCTCTAAAAAATATCCCTCCTGCCTATATATGGGGAAAGTCAGTCACATTCTGAGAACAGCTCCTAAAATTCTGGCACTGGGGCTTAGGAATTTGATTTTATTTTTTTTCCTGTCCCTAAACCTTCTCTCGGACTCCAGAAATTATCCCGATCTGAACTGGCCATCATTCAGAAGAGGAAGGCAGGACTTGGCTATTACTGCTATTTTCAGAAAGCCCCGCTTTTGTGTCAGCTGCACAAACTGGAAGCTGAGTGACTCACAGCCTGGAAAGGGGAGATGAATGGAGGAACCTCACACATGTGGCAGTAATTATAGCAAGTTGGTTTTAAATTACTCTCTGCTACAGCTGGCTAAGAAAGAGAAAGAAGTGGGGTGGAGGAGTCCCAAAGTCTTCAAGGTTTCCTTCAGAAAAAAAAAACCCATTCTGCTTCCTGCCGGCCTTGGAGAATTTCTTGGCCAGGACTCTTGAAATTCATTGGCTTTTTACATGGTGAGGGCAGGGATAGTAGGGCCACACTTTGTATGAAGTAGTAGTAGTAGAGAAGTAGTAGTAATAGTGGTAGTGGTAGTAGAGAAGAAAATCAAACCAGGCTGCTCATGATTTCTGTAGAGATATGACACTACAATAAGATCAGCAGAGCTGAAGCAGTCTTTCTCTGAATGCAAAACCAATAGCGACAACAAAAATCTGACTCGCTGAGTGCTGTCTCTAAACTCGTGACAATAAAGTGGGATATAAATTTTTTGAGAAATATTACCTGAAAACATTTGTTCTCGCTCTCTCTGTAATTACAGCTTCCACCACTTTCAGACAACTAGGTTAAAGGTTATCCTGGTTGGAAATTATGAGAGTTATACACAATTGAAGAGCACCAGATTGGGGAAAGCTGAACAAATGAGGAACAGAGGCAAAGGAAAGAATGGGTTCAGAGTTGATCTTCATGCATTATAGAAATAAGAGTGTCTATTAGTTTGTCATGTGTCACTATCATAATATATCATGGAAGGTGTTTGATCTGAGTGTGTATGTAATTTGTTTCAAGTTGCCTATTGACTTACAATGATTCAAATACATTCATAGGGCTTTCTTAGGCCAGGAATATACTGAAATTGTTCATAATTGTTTCCCCTCCTACAGAAGTGTAATTTAAAGTGGTGGCCCTTGGATTGGTGCTATTCTGGGAGCTATTGGCTGCTGGACTGTGGCAAGTGTCCAGAGGGGAAAAAGAAACAATTGTCAATGAATACAAATGTGAGTGGATCAATAGGTACCGCTTTGGTGGGATGGTACCAGCACTCCATGTAGTCTTGCCGGCTACATGACCTTGGAGGTGTCTACGGACAATGCTGGCTCTTCTGCTTATTTATTTATTTATTTATTTAAAACTTTTATATCCTGATCTTCTCAACCTCCGTAGAGGGACTCAGACCGTCTTACAGCAAGGATTCAATGGTAATAGTACAATCTAAAAACATCATATAATAACGAGTTAAAATACATATCAATTAAAATTACAAATAAAAGCCAAATCGCCAAGATAAAATCATGTCCAACTCAGTCCGCATGTGTGGTCGATAACTTTGTTCTGTAGCCGGTTTCAGCCATTACTCTGGGAATGCTTCCTTCCATAACCAGGCTTTCACCAGCCTCCTGAAGGACAGGAGGGAGGGGGCAAATCTGATCTCATTCGAGAGGGAGTTCCATAGCCGAGGGGCCACCACAGAAAAGGCCCTGTCACTCATTCCCGCCAGACATGATTGCGAAAGTGGTGGGACCGAGAGCAGGGCCCCTCCAGAAGATCTTAATTGTCTTGATGGTTCATAGCTTAGAAATTGAGATAAACACCACCCCTCCCCCAAGATCTGGACATGACTTAATGTCAAGGGAAAAACTTTAAACTTACTTTACAAATACAGTGCTGTTTCCTGGCACATTGGGAGAAATGGTCCCTTGCTTAGATAACTTAAAGAGCATTACTTCCAGCACCTGATATTTCTTGGTAGTCCTTCATTCAAGTACTAATGATACTGGAAACTGTTTAGTTTCCAAGAACAGAGAGGATCTGGTGCCTTCCAGGTATTTAGACTAAGTATGTTACAATGTGCAAAAATAATCAATCATTCTGAGATCTCAGGATATTGGCTATTTCATCATAACTTTGCTGTATTGGAACCAATGTTTGGCAATCATAATGTTGGAAGACACCATAAGGATCATGCCATGCAGGAACACACAAACCAACAGATGGTTATCCAGCCTCTGTTTATAAACCTCCAAAGGCGACTCTGCCACAAACCAAGGGTAGTTTGTGTTGTCCTACCACTTTCATTCTACGTTATCTCAAGAGTACTTTAACCACCTTTTTGCATGTGAAACCCCAGCAAACGTTTCTTTCTAATACAAAGCTACAAAGCCTGTGAAAAATGCTACAAGGTTTCATCCTCTGTGATGTTTTTTTATATGATTATGACTATTCACAGCCTGAAAAAATGGGAAAACATGGCCTTCCAGCTACTGGTGAGTGCAGATCCCAGTATTTTGCATCTTGGAGTATGCTGGTGAGAGCTGCTAGGAGTGTAGTTTAAGAAATCCAGAGATTGTACATTTGTGGTGTGCAGGATTGCTGCCTAAATGTGCAATTCACCGACGCATCTGATCATGTTTATTATAGCCTGCTTCCACTCACTGGGCAGGAAGGATGCAACCCAGGGGTCCAGTGTTTCTTATTCTTTACCAATTACTGTGTCCATGTCTGAGCCATAAGTCCTAAACTGTTGTGAAAAATTATCTCTATATCCAGAAAGTCTATCTCAGTCTCCTCCATTACTTATTGTGTGCATAAAGATCCCCAATTGAGCCAGCCCCTCCTTCAAACAGTAGGCCTTATTGTCTCCAGGGTTAGCAATCTATTCCCATCACTTTAAAATCCCTTTAATCCAGACGGCAGTTCAAAGGCCTAAAACCAGCAGTCCTAAACCCAATTATTTACGGGGCTAGGACTCAGCACTTGCAGCCTCATTACTACATCCACTTACCCAGATGCAAGCCTCACTTCCTTCTGGATTTTCATTTACTTCTCAGTATGCTTACGCATACTAACCTGGATGCAAGCTCTGTTGAACACAGTGGGGCGTACTTCTGAGTAAACAGATACGATACTGGGTCACACATTCCAATGAACCAACAGGGACTTACTTCTGAGTAAACATAGATAAGCCATGGGCTACAAGCCTTATATAGTTTGATACCATACTGTTTACACTGAAATATGTCCCACTGGGCTCTGTGGAGCATACTTTCAAGTAGGAAGGGCTCAAGACAATTTGCTGCCTGGGGTGGAGATGCAAATGGGGTGTCTCCTTCCTAAAGTCAAAGGCCAGCTACTTGGAGGAAGTAAAAAATCCCACAAATTCCTCTTCCTGGCAAGGAGGATACAGCAATGATCATTCACATCAGCAAAAATGTGCTCCTTTTTTCTTCTGACTTCAGAAATCTGCCTGAAGTGGCTGCACCACTCAACTTAATAGTAAGGATCCTTTCACACACTACATATATGGTTCTAGCACTAAGCTTCCATGTTAAATGCCATGGTTCTATCCTGTGATTTATGGTTTGGTCAGAGGCAGGAGAGGAGTGCTCCAGCTGAAAAATCTTCCTTATCTGTTAATCCGTAGATTTGGTAGAATGGAGCCAATGGCAAAGTATCTCTGTTCGCTCCCCTCATCACAACACCCCTTTTACATGCAAATAAGCAAAGGAAGAAACTAGTTTTATCCAGTGGTAGGAGAACAAAGGGTGATCTTAAGATGCTTTTTATGGTAATGGGTCATCTGCTCCACAAAACACACTGATTTATATGTTGTGCAATCTTTTGGGGAAGTCCCCCCCCCCCACATAACAAACTGAAATGAATGGGAATCTGCTAAAGAACACCAAAGTCAGACATATCTCAGGTAGTAGATGTAGAATGTCACAACAGAGGGCCAAAGTAATGGTAGTTTAGTTTGTTGTATTTTCACTGTGTGTGTATATTTGTGTTTATGTGTGTTTGCGTATATATGTGGTTTTGTGCATGCATTGTAATGTTTTTTTATTTATTTCTGGGCTTTTTAAGTCTCTTCCGCTGGGTTTTTTTTAGTGTTGGGTTGTTGTAGGTTTTTCCGGGCTATAGGAACATGTTCCAGAGGCATTTTCTCCTGACGTTTCGCCTGCATCTATGGCAAGCATCCTCAGAGGTAGTGAGGATGCTTGCCATAGATGCAGGCGAAATGTCAGGAGAAAATGCCTCTAGAACATGGCCATATAGCCCGGAAAGACCTATTACAACCCAGTGATTCTGGCCATGAAACCTTCGACAATACATTTTTCAGTGTTTTTATGAGTGAAGGTAACTCCTTGGCCTGATACGTATATTGTGTCCAAATTTGGTGTCAATTTGTCCAGTGGTTTTTGAGGTATGTTAATCCCACAAACAAACATTACATTTTTATTTATATAGATTAATATATTCAAAAACCCGCGAAACAGCGAGTCCGTTAAAAGCGAATCGCAAAGTAGCAAGGGAACTGTATTCTGGTTCAAAGCAGATAATGTGGGGTTTTATTCAGATGTGTGGAAGGGGGCTGGGGGCCCTTCCACATTGCCCTATATCTCAGACTATCAAGCCAGAAACTCCTAGAATATCTGGTTTGAACTGGGTTATCTGAGTTCACACTCAGATAATGTGGGATTTTCTGCCTTGATATTCTGGGATATAGGGCTGTGTGGAAGGGCCCTCAGATCACCCAGTTCAAAGTGGACATTGTGGATTATTTGCCTTGATATTCCGGGTTATATGACTGGTGGAAGGGCAGAAAATCCCATATTATCTGAGCGTGGACTCAGATTGCCCAGTTCAAACCAGATAGTGTGGGATTTCCTGCCTTGATATTCTGGAATATAGGGCTGTGTGGAAGGGCCTTCAGATCACTCAGTTCAAAGCGGACATTGTGGATTATTTGACTTGATATTCTGGGTTATATGGCTGGTGGAAGGGCAGAAAATCCCACATTATCTGAGTGTGTACCCAGATCACCCAGTTCAAACCAGATAGTGTGTGATTTTCTGCCTCCATATTCTGGGATATAGGGCTGTGTGGAAGGGCCCTCAGATCACTCAGTTCAAAGTGGATATTGTGGAATATTTGCCTTGATATTCTGGATTATATGGCTGTGTAGAAGGGCAGAAAATCCTACATTATCTGAGTATGGACTCAGATCGCCCAGTTCAAACCAGAAAGTGTGGGATTTTCTGCCTCCATATTCTGGAATATAGGGCTGCGTGGAAGGGCCCTCAGATCACCCAGTTCAAAGCGGACATTGTGGATTATTTGTCTTGATATTCTGGGTTATATGGCTGTGTGGAAGGCCCCCTTAATCCCCCTTTCCCAGACAGAAACTCCGAAAAGGAGTGGCTGCCCAAACAAAGCTTCTGGAGACCCGGAGGCGGTGGAGAGGACAGTCTTTCTTTCCTTGCAGATGAATGGCAAGTGGAGGAAGAAGGGAGGAAGGAAGGAAGAGGCAGGAGGCGACTCAGGTTACAATTCCTGGGTGGCTTAAGGGAGCAGGTCTCCTGCAAGGCGAGGGAGGCGGGCCTGGGCCAGCGAGCAAGGAGGCCCCAGAGCGGGAAGGCAGTTCTCTCAGGCAGAAGGGAAGGAAGCCAGGCAGAAGGGAAGGCGGCCGGCTTGGCAACTTGGGCAGCCTTTGGGGAGGGTGGCGGAGTGTGGCGGGAGTCTTTGGGTCCTTCCTCCTTTGGTCTTTGTTGAAAGGAGACCCAACAGCAAGGGAAGGAGGGGAAGGGGAAAGGAGAGAGAGGCCCGAGCCAGCTGCCCAGCAATGACAAGGAACTTCGGCTCCAGAAACCTCACCCTTGGGAGGGAAGAAGCCCGCCGCTAGTCCCTTTCTCTCGGACTCTCCTCTCTGCCTTCAGGTAAGACCTCTCGCTTTGGCGAGGCGGGAAAAGGGCAAACAATGGAAGCAGGGGCTTGTTCCTCAAGCCAAGGCGTTCCCAATCTCTCGTTTTCTCAGGGCAGAGGGAGTAACTTGGGAAGGTGGCGGGAGGAAGAAAGGAAGGAAGAGAAAGAGCCAGGACGGATGCTCTTGCGACTAGGTAGAAGGAGGAAGGAGTTCAGTGTCAGTCTAAATGTTGGGATATAGAGTGGAGAAGGAGCCCAAACTTTAAACTCAGGACTTTAAAGGATATAGGGTTTGGCCCTAAAGTTGGGTGGTAAGTTGGAGAATCTCCACGTTTGTTTACAAAAACAACCATTCTATGTTTCTAGTCCTCATGGGGTGTAATTTTACTGCTGAATGGCACTCATGGGCAGAGAAAGTTATACCTTGTTGAACTAGAACTTCCTTAATTCTGTAGCACAGTTCAAAGTGGTGCCAAACTCCATTCATACCACTGTGTAGATGCGCCCATGGTTGGGAAGGAGCAGGGCTTTATTGGGCCTCAGGCCCCTTCCACAAAAGCTGAATAAAATCCCACATTATCTGCTTTGAACAGTGTGGACTCATAACCCAGTTCAAAGATAATGTGGGATTTCCTGCCTTGATAATCTGGGTTATATGGCTGTGTGGAAGGGCCCTGAAGCCCCTTCTACACTGGCATAAAACCCAGAATATCAAATCAGATAATCCACATTTTGAACTGGATTATATGGCAGTGTGGACTCAGGGCTCTTCCACACAGCCATGTAACACATAATATCAAATCAGATAATCCACATCAGATTATATGGCAGTGTGGACTCAGGGCCCTTCCACACAGCCATATAATCCAGTATTTAAAATCAGATAATCCACATTATCTGCTTTGAACTGGATTATATGGCAATGTGGACTCGGGGCCCTTCCACACAGCCATGTAACACAGAATATCAAATCAGATAATCCACACCAGATTATATAGCAGTGTGGACTCAGGGCCCTTCCACACAGCCATATAACACAGTATTTCAAATTAGATAATCCACATTATCTGATTTGAACTGGATTATATGGCAATGTGGACTCAGGGCCCACACAGCCATATAACCCAGAATATCAAATCGGATAATCAACTTTATCAGCTTTGAACTGGATTATATGGCAATGTGGACTCAGGGCCCTTCCACGCAGCCATATAACTCATCATATCATGGCAGAAAATCCAGATTATCTGCTTTGAACTTGATTATCTGAGTCTACACTGCCATATAATCCAGTTCAAACCAGATAATCTGGATTTTATACAGCTGTGTGGAAGAGGTCTGGGAGTCCTGGTTTCAATCAGCCCAATCATCACTTTCAGCCAGCAGAGCCCTCAACTAGTTAATCCAGGTTCTCAGCACTTTCATGGTCTTCATAATTGAAACAGCAGCAACTTTCTTTTCTTTCTGCAAGTGGACTGTTGCACATTGAAAAACAGAAATGGGATGTTTTGGCAGAGAGAACTGAAGGATGGCAATGATGTTGTGATGGACGGATAGGTGTCAGTTCTGTACAGCCTGCGTCTTCCTGTTTGTTTGTTTAGTTACAATGTTGGAAAATACCTGAAGGGCATAAGTTTGTCTACTCTGTAGCATAAAAATGGAATCATGAGTCTACTCTTAGTTCTAGGCCAGTCCAAGGCACCATCTACACTGCCATATACAATCCAGATTATCTGCTTTCGACTGAATTATATTAGTCTAAGTGTCCGACTAATTATATTAGTCTAAGTGGAGATGAGGGGTGGTGCTCATCTCCAATTCTAAGCTGAAGAACTGGCGTTGTCCGTAGACGCCTCCAAGGTCACGTGGCCAGCATGACTGCATGGAGCACCCTAACCTTCCTGCCAAAGTGGTACCTATTGATCTTCTCAATGCGTGTTTGAAACTGCTAGGTTGGCAGAAGCTGGGTCTAAACAGTGGGAGCTTACCTGCTCCCCGGATTTGAACTGCTGATCTCTCAGTCAGCAAGTTTAGCAGCTCGGTGCTTTAACTGCCATATATTTCAGTTCAAAGCAGGCAATTCTAAATTTTATATGACAGTGTAGAGACCTAA
This sequence comes from Anolis sagrei ordinatus, assembly GCF_025583915.1. Lineage (NCBI taxonomy): Eukaryota > Metazoa > Chordata > Lepidosauria > Squamata > Anolidae > Anolis > Anolis sagrei. The sequence continues at coordinate 161,250,635 of NW_026845477.1, read as the reverse complement.
GAGACTTTGCTGTCTGAGGCCAAGGAACTGTTTGCCTTCTCCTACCTATGGTTGAAATCAAATTGCTCTCTTCTCTTCCCTAAAAAGATAACTAAGGCCCCTTGTACATTGCTATATAATCCATATTAAGCAGATAATCCACATTATATGCTTTGAACTGGATTATATAAATCTACACTGCCATATTATCCAGTTCAAAGCAGATAATGTGGGTTTCATGTCGCAGTGTAGAAGGGGTCTAAGAGGAGGACTAGTTGCTGCCTTTTTATGGCACCCAGACTTTCCTTACCATTTCACTCATGGCCCTTCCACACCGTCCTATATCCCAGAATATCAAGGCAGCTAATCCACAATATCTGCTTTGAACTGGATTATCTGAATCTACACTGCCATATAATCCAGTTCAAAGTGGATTTTATACAGCTGTGTGGAAGGGACCTTGGTTTAATGGTGGAAAGTCAGTCCTGTCTCAGGCCCCTTCTCTCAAGATATATGGTGTGAACTCATCCTGTGTTACCCTTTCGCACAGCTGAATTGGTTCCCTGTAGGAAGTCTGTGGGTTGATAAACAGTGCAGGAAACTTGAGCAACCAATAACTGCTGAAGGCAGTACAAATACTGTCCTCCAATCTCAAGGGGTTGGATGTTGGGTGGCTCTCCAAAACTATGTCCATCCTGCCCTGAAGACAGATGAGCAGGGCTTGATATGGGCTGGAATCCTCCTTAGCAGGAAGGAAAAGGCCTTGGGCACAGGGGCCATGAAAGAAGTGACGAATGCCAGAAAGACTATCAATACTGGAGACGTATAGCAATTTAACACCACCATATCTTCCACAGCCCAATGCTATGGAATCTTGGGAGTTGTAGTCTGGTGAGGCACCTTTGGCAGGGAAGGCTAAAGGCCTGGTGAAACTACAAGTCCCATGATTTCTTAGTGAATGGAACCAGCTTTGAATTTTCCACACCAGGCATCAAAATATCCTGAGCATCTCTGCAGGTTATTTCAGGGAGCATAGGCCATGGGCTCCTGAAAGCTGGTTTCCAGATGAGTTCACCTACAGCTCCCATCACTTATTCCCAGGTTCTTGGAAACTGTCACATTCTCAAATGTGGCTCAAAACACCACCAAACCTAGGGCCCTTCCATGCAGCCATAGCAAAGCAGATAATCCACAATAACTGCTTTGGACTAGGTTATCTGGGGGCCCTTCCACACAGCCCTATATCCCAGAATATCAAAGCAGAAAATCCCACAACATAATAATAATAACAACAACCTCCTTATTTTTTATATCCCACGTCCATCTCTCTGAAAGGACCCAAGGCGGCTTACAAAGGGACATGTACAACAAGTGCAAGTTAAAACAAGCACAGAAAATACAATCAACAACCAAAAAAAATCAATAAAAATCAATATCTGCTTTGAAGTGAGTTATTTGAATGGGATTTTCTGCCTTGATATTCTGGGATATAGGGCTGTGTGGAAGCGCCCTGAGTCCACACTGCGATATAACCCAGTTCAAAGCAATAAATGTGGGGTTTTACACAGCTGTGTGGAAGGGGTCTTAGTAGCAGGCATCTTTCCAAAGCCCTCCTGGCACCTCCTGGCTTTCATTAAAGGATGATTTCATCCACACACCACAATTGATAGTAATTAACAGACTTACCAGAAGTGATCCAACGGGCACTGACTTTTTGCCGAGTTATGACAATGTCTGCTGGGGCAATCTTGCAAGTGATAAGAGGCTTAAGAAGAGCAGACTCTCAGAAGCTTCATTCTGATTAAAAAACAAAGGTTGTATTTGACAGCATGAAATATGTAAGGGTTTCTTAAATATTCTGAAGAGCATCGGCCTCACTGGAAGACTGACTATGGCCCCTTCCACACAGCTGAATGAAATCCCACATTATCTGCTTTGAACTGGGATATTTGGCAGTGTGGACGCAGATTACCCAGTTCAAAGAAGATATTGTGGGTTATTCTGCCTTAATATTATGGTATATAGGGCTGTATGGAAGGGTCCTATGTCTCCCAGTTCCCCAGAATTTGATTAAGAATGATACAAGGAACTAGGAAGTGGATGCTTATAACCCCTTCTATACTGCCATATAATCCAGATTGCTTTGAACTGGATTCTATGGGTCTATACTGCCATATAATCCAGTTCAAAGCAGATATGGTAATTTGGATTTTATATGGCAGTGTAGAAGGGGTCTTTATGTGTTACCTCTTTCAGTCTGTACCCAAACCTTGCAAGGAGAGTCTAAAATCTTCTGTCTTACATACACTAATTTGCAGTATAATACCAGACCTACCATTTTTTTGTTCCCTTCAAAGATTGGGGAGGGAGATATACAGGTTTTGATGATAAACATCCTAATTTGGTATTTCCCCATACCTTGGACTTTGTAACAGAAAGCATGACTTTTGTGTCAGAGGTGAAATAAATATTCACTAATACAGCTAGTCCACATGTATTAATTCTGTACCCACAGATTCAACTATTCACAATTTGAAAATATTTTTTAAAATCCAAAAAAGGAAACCTTGATTTTGTATTTTATATAGAAGACACCATTTATTTCACACCATTGTATATAATGGGATTTGAACATCCACGGATTTTGATATCCAGAGGGGTTTTAGGAACCAAACCTCAGTGGATACCAAAGCTCCACTGCATTTCAAATTTGAAGTCAGCTGATCATGAATGTAATTTCTTCCTCAGCCTCTAAGATTGGAATGGTTTACCCCATTTATTGAGGTGTTTATATGGGAAGACGATGAAGCTTCATATCCGACATCTGCTAGAATCTAGATGTGTCAAATATTATTGTAGCTCAACGATCAAATACGGGGAAATTATAATTGCCATTCCATGCCAGCTATCAAATACTATTAAATATGAATTATTAAATACTAAAATTGAATAATTATGGACAACATCAAATTGTATTGAATTGTACTAATTTTATGTTGACTATTGTACATTCAACAAAAATATAGCAGGCCATTTTGGGAAGAAAAATTGTTTCAACCATTCAGTACTTTGTAGTGATTAAGGTTTCAGCACCTTCACACTACATTAGCTGTGTCCTGATTACAGAATAAATTTGGCTAGAAATTGTATGACCAGAGTCCCCTGCCACTTTTTTTAAAAGGGGCATTCCTGTTTTGAATGACAACCGTTCTATATAATCCAATTCTTTCTCTTTAGAAGTGTAATCTTTTTTACCTTCAAATATGGTATTGACTTCTTTTCTGAGGAGCTCCTGTAAGTATCTACATAGCCAGCACGCAGCTAGCACTCTGGGCAGACTTTAGGTTAGTCTTCCTCAACCTGATACCCTTTAAATGTTTTGGACCACAATCTTCATCAACCCTATCTGTTGTTCTATCAGAGGGTCTTGTGATTGTTGTAATCCAATACATTTGAAGGATGTGTTGTCAAAGGCTTTCATGGGTTGCTGTGGGTTTTTTGGGCTGTATGGCCACATTCCAAAAGCATTATCTCCTGACATTTCACCTACACCTATGGCAAGCCTCTGAGGATGCCTGCTATAGATATGGGCAAAATGTCAGGGGAGAATGCTACTGGAGCATGGCCATACACCCATTTGAAGGATGTCACATTGGTGAAGTCTGTTCGGGGGAAACACACAGTTGACACGGACTGCTAGCCAGGACTATTTGGATCTCAATATCAGTGTACAGTATTTACATTATACACTTATAGTAGTGATACCACTTTGGCACTCATCTTGAATCTGCCCCACGGAGTCCTGGGATTTGTTGTTTGGTAAGGGACTCTAAAGATGTTGTGTCTATTCATGAATGATACCATAGTTTTGCTATTCCATGTTGAAATCCTTGATAGAGTTTTCTCGATATATAAAACTAGACCATAGCAGTTAACAGAACTATATCTCAAACAATAATCCCAACATATACAAATACACATAATTAAATACACTCTAAACATACAACAGGAGCCCCCGGTGGTGCAGTGGGTTAAAGCGCTGAGCTTGTTGACAGAAAGGTACAGGTTCAATTCCGGGGAGTGGTGTGAGCTTCCGCTGTCAGCCCTAGCTTCTGCCAACCTAGCAGTTCGAAAACATGCAAATGTGAGTAGATCAATAGGTACCACTCTGGCGGGAAGGTAACGGCGCTCCATGCAGTCATGCCAGCCACACGACCTTGGAGGTGTCTGTGAACAACGCCTGCTCTTCGGCTTAGAAATGGAGATGAGCACCTCACCCCAGAGTCAGACATGACTGGACTTAATGTCAGGGGACAACCTTACCTTAAACATACAACAAGAACTAGTCTACAATCCTCACACTTGTTGCCTGTTGACTTTTACTTCTTATTTTCTGCTCCCTTAAAAAATATGGTGTCTATTCAAGGATGATATTTTATGTTGGAACGCTAGCTAGAGTTTTTATTGTTGCCATTACTATCGTTTTATTCATTTATACTTGGCCTTTCTCGCAATAATGTCACTCCATTACATCTCTGTTACCCTATTAGGCTTCAGAAAGATATATTCAGTCCTCATCTATCAGGCCAACCAAGAGCAGAACATCCTTGGTCACAAATGCCGGAAATCAGCACCTTGGTCAATATCAGACCATTTGGGGCCCTTCTGTTTTTACCTGTTTTGTTTTCTTTGTGATCACCTCCTCTATCTCAGTGCTAAACTCCAAGGTTGGTGGTTTGCCTAATTGCAAAAGCAAGGCTAGACACTTGTTTAAAACAAAAACAAAAAACAGAGAGTCTTTTGCTGTCAACACCCAGTCTCCACCCACGGGGCTCGGTGATTTGTGCTTCCATGCCTTTCAAAGGGAGTTTGGACCATCCTACCCACTGCATGGCTCCTCTCGGCTGATTTTTTTTTGTGGCTTAGGCTGCCTGGGAGATCCTGTCACCGAAGCAGACAGGCTCATTTTCTAGCTCCTGGGTATGAAACAGCAATACCATAGTGCTTTGATATGGAGTCAATTGCATCTTGCCCAGCTGTCACCTCTGGTTAAGCACGTTTTGCAGGTTTATGAGAAGCAGTACAAATCCCATGCCTGTTTCCCAGAGAGGCAAAGATGGGGTGCATAAACACCATGAGCAGGAAGACCACTTTGAAATTACCTTCACAAATGCACATAGACTGATCTCCTATTAGAGTCTCCCGACCAAGAAATAAAGGGGATTGCACCCACAGAGGAGCATACGTATTGCCAACCAAAATTAGCTCATATTTGTCCCAAGTGTTCAGGACTATCGTGTTCAGACTCTGGTCACCAACAACCCACTTCTAGCTCCATTTGAGCAACTTTTGGCACATCAGGTTACAGTGCATATTGCTTCGTCCCTATTGAACATACTTTGCTGTTTGAAGGAAATACTGTACTAAAATGATGTTTTGTAATAATACACTTTATTTATATTCTGCCCTTCTCCCCTAAGAGACTCAGAGTGGATTACAGCATTTCAATACATAGGCAAACATTCAATGCCTTGCCTTTACAATCATATGCAATGAGACACACACAAAAAGGCAGAGGCTTCTCCTTTCATTTCCATTTTCTGGAGGTGGTGCTCATCTCTGGCTCTGGGTGGTGGTTTTCTCCATTTTCAAGCTGAGGAGTCTGTGTTGTGACCGCCTGGTTGTATGGCTGGCAAGATTGCTTGGAGCCTCTCTTTGCCTTTTCCCGCCGAAGCGGTACCTATTTATCTACTCACATTTGCATGTTTTCAAATTGCTAGGTTGGCAGGAGCTGTAGCTGACAGAAGGATCTCACCCCATTTCACAGATTCAAACTGCCAACCTTCAGATCAGCAGTTCAGCAGCACAAGGGCTTAACTCATTGTGCCACCGCGGCCCCACTGGTTCCTCCTGTCTCCCATTTCTACATACAGAAAAAGAAAACTGGAGGAGCATTGGAATAGTTTCTTCCATTACCCCAGAGTGTAGTATGCTAATTTAGGGGGTGCAGGACAGACATGCCTTATGCCTCTCATGGCTGTTTCCTCCAAAGGAGGGGAATGGCTGTGGGTTCAAGGGGAATGGATAAGTAGTTGTGTCTGCTGTGCCTCAGCATCTGCCAGTGGAGGTGATGTTCTCCCATTCTGCTCACTGGAAGAACTGGCCTTGATGCTGGCATGGTCATTCTATTTGAAATATCTAAACTCCTGCCTCAGGACTCCCAGTTGTATTTTTGACTTGCAATATATGTAGTAAGGTCCTCTTTCTCTGCATCTATCCCCAAAAGTCTCAGTTTGACAGGGGCAGTCTTGATTAATCCTTTGTTATCCTATTTTCACCTGTTTTTAGAATAGCCCAATTTCTCCTCCTGGTCATCCCTCTTGTGCTCAGTTTATTTCATTTGCTGCAAACCGAGTTCTAAGTGCAAAAGTAGTTAATGTAACTCAGTATGGCAGAAGAGAGAAAAGCAGGTAGGACTTTGCCCTGCTCTGTAGGCTCAGGCAAAGAAATCTGGTATAGCCTGTCCTGGCTTCTTTGTTCTTCCTCATGAATAATGCCAAATTACGTCTATGCACCTTCACTGGGTTTAACAGCCACATAGTTCCTTGATGATGGCTATGCATGCAGGTCTTTATCTTATAGATCAGGCATCCTCAAAATGTTTGGGCCTGCAACTCCCAGAAGCCCTAGCCAGCTTGTTCAATGGTCAGGAATTCTAAGAGTTGAAGGCCCAAACATCTGGAGGGCTGCTGTTTGAGGGCGCCTGATAAAGAGCTTTTCCTTAATCTTTGCTGTAGACCGGTGGTTCCCAACCTTTGTGGGATCTGAAATCTAGGTGTTTTGGATTTCAGATCCCAGGTGGTAATCTGGCTGGGATTTCGGGGAGCTGAAGTCCAAAACACCTGGAGGACCAAAGGTTGGGAACCACAGCGCTAGACCACGAGTGAGAAACATTTGGCCTTCTGGATGTTCTGGACCACAATTCCCACAATACCTTATTATGGACTTGCTTCCTCAGACTCGCGGCAGTTATCAGCCAAACTCTCCTGAAGACCAAAGGTCTCTCACCTTTGCTTTCAGGTTCCCTAAACAATGTTATTTACGAGGGAGATAAATAGGGCTGACAACCAATTAAGCATGTTGCTTCAATAATCACCCTTCTTTTACCCGAGTTACTGATTAAATTTCAATGAATTTACATATTATTTATGTGATACGTTTTTCAGATATTGAGAGGGCATTCACTCTAGCAGACACAAGTTAAATTTTTCTGTTGGAAAGAAAGCTGTCTTTATTGGTTTTCCCCTTTTTATTCCCCATCGCGCCCGGAAACAATATTAACCTCCAAAGAAAATGAATGTCGTCTTGACACATAGCCCAAGGAATTAAAACTGGCTCTCTGTGATTAATCAACTAAGCTTTACCCAATTATGCCACTAATTAAGCCGATTAAAGCCCCAAAGGTAAACTTTGCGAGATCTCAACTCCCTTGGAAGTTGAAAAAAACAACAAAAGGAGCTTTGCGCAAAGTCCAAACTGTGTCACATTAGATTAAAACTGTACCAAACAGACGTCCAAATAGGCAAACATCAAGCCCGTACACATTAAAAGACTGTGATTTTTCCTGAAATGTGGCTTAAGTGGCTGCAAATATAACACATCCCACATCTATTTGGGCTGCTTTTTCTTTAAATAGTAGGTGAAAGACAGAACAGGAAGCGGCTGCTTCAGAGAAACACAGTGGTGTGTTATTTACTTTCAGCATTCATTTCTTTCTTAAATGACTTGCATGGAACACAAAAGTTTCCATGCTGTGTGTCGTTATTCACTCCTTGTAGGAAACTGAGGTACTTTTAGTTGGTAGCCTTTGTGTTCAGTGGAAATTGCATCTTTGGAGAGTACAAACCATGTATGTTGCTACACAAGGTAAGCGCCGTTCTTCCTCTCAGCTGATAGTTTCATTGCCAATATGAGTGCTGCATGAGTTGAAAGGCTGTGCATGTCTTGTAGGTGCTTTTCTCGATTTTGTAGCCTCTGTAAACCCCTGAAGGCTCAAGATCTGGTCTGATATTGGAAGATAAGCAGGGTCAGGCTTAGTTAGAACTGGGGAAGGGGGCCACTAAGGAATATGCAAGGTTCAGTGTAGCCTAAAGCTGAGAAAGGCAACAGTAAATGGCTTCTGAGTAATCATTGTCCTGTATAATCCATGGGGTTGTGGTATGTAGCAGACTTAGTATAGATGGACAAAGATAGTTTTTGGAAACAAACCCTTCATGACAGGCCCATAGCCAGGATTTCGATTTTGGGGGGGGGGGGCTGAGTTTTTTTCAGGGGGGGTTGGGGGGCTGAGTTTCGGGGGGCCTGAGTCTGAGTGAAAGAGGGTCTACCCTAGCAAACCTTTTGTATCATTACCCCAATACCCCCATGCATATGGGATATATTGAGTATGGTGATCAGATCATGATATGAATAAACATAACAGTTTAAATAATGCACCAGTAAGGCCTTTTTGCGAACCACCATGAGAATTTTGGGGGGGGGGGGCCCCCCACCCCCCCCCCCCCCCCGCTACATGCCTGCTTCATGACTTCTCCAGACTTTTTTTTTTACCAAAAAGAAGTGTGGATTGCTTCTCCAGTAATTGTTTAAAGTGCTCATTCACCTTTGTAATGGTTTACACTCCCATTTGTGCAAACTCTTTCACAACTACACATGCATTTTGAGCCACTTTCAGTATTTTGTTTTTTAGCATTTTTGGCATACCCTCAAATGTGGTGGGATAATCCTTCCTTCTCTCACTTTTTCAAACGTCTTTGTTTCTTGCTCCTCTCACTTTCTTCCTTTCCTGCAAACTGATTTCAAAGTGCAGGGGGCCAAAATCTAGCTCTTTCCTATAGACCAGTGTTTCTCAACCTGGGGGTTGGGCAGTATTTTCTGTTGGACATGGGGGTTCTGTGTGGGAAAGTTTGGCACAATTAGAGGGTTCAGAATGCTCTTTGATTATAGGTGAACTATACATCCCAGAAACTACAACTCCCAAATGTCAAGGTCTATTTTTCCCAAACTCTACTAGTGTTCACATTTGGGCATATTGAGGATTTTTGCCAGTTTGGTCCAGATACCATTATTGAGTCCACAGTGCTCTCTGGATGTAGGTGAACTACAACTCCAAAACTCAAGGTCAATGCCTACCAAACCCTTCCAGTATTTTCTGTTGGTCATGGGAGTTCTGTGTGCCAAGTCTGGTTCAATTCCATCATTGGTGGAGTTAGTTCAGAATGCTCTTTGATTGTAGGTGAACTATAAATGATAGCAACTACAACTCCCAAATGACAAAATTACCCCCCCCCCCCCCCCGGTAAAATGAACTATTCTTCTCTATCTAGGCTCCCTTTTGGAGTCCGTCCACATAATGGAACCATACTGATAAAATTATCACACATCAATATGGCCAATCCAATTGTTGCCAAATACTTATTTTGCTCTTGGAAGAATAGTGCCTGATGCTACTCCGCAGTCAGTCTTCAATAATGTAATGATTCAAGTGATATTGACACTTGGGATTTTGGGTTTGCAGCTTAGAATCTACCCACTTCGTTGTGCCATCAAGTTGACTTCAACTTCTGGCAACTTTGTGAATGAGAGACCTCCAAGTCACTCTATTATCAATAGCCTTGCAGACTTTCCGCTAGTTGAGTGGTTTCCTTATTTGAATCTATCTATATGTAATCCCCCCCCCCCCCAATATGGCACAGCGGGTTAAATATAGGATTTTCGAAGCAGATAATGCACATTGTCTGCTTTGAACTGGGTTATATGACCCAGTTCAAATAACTGGGTTATTTGAACTGGGTTATATATATAAGGCCCCCCTGGTGGCACAGCGGGTTAAACCGCTGAGCTGCTGAACTTGCTGACTGAAAGGTTCGAGGTTTGAATCCAGGGAGTGGGGTGAGCTCCTACTGTTAGCCCCAGCTTCTGCGAACCTATCAGTTCGAAAACATGCAAGTGTGAGTAGATCAATAAGTACCGCTTCTGCAGGAACATAACGGTGCTCCATGCAATCATATCGGTCACATGACATTGGAAGTGTCTATGAACAAACCCGGCTCTTTGGCTCGGAAATGAAGATAAGCACCATTCCCCCAGAGTCTAGACTTAATGTCATGGGAAATCCTTATCTTTATTTGTAATACCAGCTTCTTCTTTTCCTGTGGCCTTTTGCTTAATCAAGCAAAAAGCAACATCTTTTCTAATGAGTCTTTTCTAATGAGTTATGTTTTCTCATATGTCCAAAGCATGATTATCTCAGTTCCGCCACCTGGCTTCTAGGGAGAGTTCAGACCCAATTTACTCTAGAACCCATTTCTTGGTCTTTTTAGCAGTCCATTGAATCTGTACAACTCTTCTACAGCACAATATATCAAATGTTGATTTCCTTCCTATCAGCCTTCTTCACTGTCCAGCTTTCACAATGATACATAGAAATTGGAAATAAGTTGACACTGACAGTCCTAACTGTAGTATTAAATACATATATGTATACTTCAGGATCTTGTGTAGTTTATTCTAAATCCTAACTGCCTTCTGATTTCTGTAGTCTCCATTCTGATTAGTGACTGAGCCAAGCTATGGAAAATATTTAACTACTCCAGTGTTTTTGTTGTCTGCTTTAAAGTTATGCCAGTAATTTGAAAACAAAACCATTTTTGTTCTCTTAGTGTTCAACTACAAAGTGTAATCCTGCCTATGCTCTTTCTTCCTTGACTTTTTTTCAGTAATTATTCCAAGCCTCTGGATGATGTCATCTGCATATCTTAAATTGTTGGTATTCCTTCCTCCAGTTTTCATGCCTCCTTCCTTCGAGCCTAGTCCTGCTTTGCGTATGAAACATGCAGCATACAAGTTGAACAGGCCAATAAAATGCAACCTTGCCCGACCCCCTTTGCCATTTGGAAACCATTCTGTTTCTTCATCTTCTGTGCTGAAAGTAGTCTCTTGTCCTGAGTACAGGTTATGCATCAGGACAATCAAAGGTTGTGGCACACCCATTTCTGGAACAATCTAGTTTTACATGATGACACAATCAAAGGCTTTGCTATAATCTATACATTACAGGCTAATTGCTCAATTACACTGACCAACACACAGGTTGGTGCCTCAAAGGTTAGACCTGTTTCTGGATATATTTGAGCTACTGGTTCCAAAAATGGCACCAGTTTTTGCCTATCAGCTAGTTTTTGAGATACAGAACAAATGCCACCTACCAGTCGCCATCTGCTCACCCACAGAAAAACATGATAAACATATATAAGAAATTAGAGCTGAAGCAGTTTATCCAATGCCATTTTCTGATCAGTACTCCAAATAATCCCAGGAGCAGGCCGAAAACTAAGGCAGCAAGATTATTTTTTTGGGTTAGGCTGTGTTATCTAATGTATATTTACAATATGCTTCCTACTGTCACCTACTTTCTTGAACCCATCTTGGACATCTGGCATTTCTCATTCCATATAAGGCAAAAGCCAGTGATTTAGAACTTTAGAGTATTACTTTGTTTGTGTGGGAAATTGATGTGTTGGTTCTGTGTTTATGGCAGTCCCTTTCTTTGGGTTAGGAATGTATATTAAGAGTTTCCAAACTGTTGGTCATCACTTCGTTTTCCATACTTGTTGACAGATTTTAGTTAGAACTAAGCAGACTGAGTCTCTGTATCTTGAAGCAGTTGTGTTCCTAGTGATGTATTTCTCCCAAGAGCATTTACGACAGATTCCACATAGAAACTCCCCACTCTTGGTTTAAATTTCCCTTTGAATTCTCAGATTTTGTGGAAGAGATTATTTGCTCTGTCTCTTTTCATTGTAGTATTTTGTTTCTCTGCATATTGCTTCAGTAGTTCTTTGTCCTACTGCATAAGTTGTTGAATAGTTGCATTCAAGTTCACTGTGGCATTTTCTCTCTCTGCATATTGCTTCAGTAGTCCTTCGTCATACTGCATAAGTTGTTGAATTCAAGTTCAGCCCTGTTTATGTTTCCTTTTACCTTACTTTCTCATCTGTCCTTAATTACTTGAAGAGCTTCATCTGTCAATCGATGGATCTTTCTTTCTTTCTGCATTTTTCCATCACAGCATCCTGGCTGCAGTCCAGAGTTGTTCTGGCTCACAGTCATTTATGACTTCATCACACGGGTCTTCGGCAGCGTTGTAGGATGCTTTCACCCCAGTTGAGCCATGGAGCCCCACACTACGCATCAGACAATGCAGGCTCACTTCAGTGGCACTCCATGGCTCAATTGGGATACAATCATCCTATGTTGCTGCACCCAGAATACGGGAGGCTTCCTGTGTTCCATTGAAAACAACAGGGTCAGCATGGGGGAAGCCACGTGGCAACTCTTCTCCACATGTGATGAGGAAGCTCCCGCATGGCACCAGGATTGCTGTGCTGTCCTGCCGAATTGCCACAGAGGCTGGTGAATCACCCCGCAGGACCTCATTAATGTGATGAGTTCCTTAGTTTTAACAGTGGAAATCATTATCTTTAAATAGTATAGATGTGTATTTTAGGGTTTTTTAATAAATAAAATGATGGCTTCAGTGCTCTTTCACTTTAATCATAATGATACAGTGGCCACTTCTTCATGCTTCCGTAATGCAGAACACCCTCCAACTCTTTCAAATTGGTAGGGACGGTCTTGACCAATACTCCTTTGTTGCACTTTTTGAGCTGCTTTTAAAATGTTCTAGTTTCTTTTTCTTTCCACTTTCCCTTTTTGTCCACAGTTTACTTCCATTACTGCAAACTGGGCTGAAAGTCTACAGGTAGTTTTCGAGAAAACAGAATCCTGCTCTTCCCAGTGCGCTCTGGCAAAAAGCAAGCAGCTCCAGCCTGGGCCACACTTTCCTGTTGCTTGACTGGACATGTCCCAGTTTTTCTCTATGAAATGTTACAAGGTGTGAGCACATTCTTTGGATTCAAAAGGTCCCGGGTTCAGTTCTTTAGAATTCTGACTTACCACGAGAAACAACCATCAGTTACTCCCTATTGGCTTTTCCTGTCAGAGGAGCTGATAAAACAGCCCACAGACTTTCTGTGTTTTGTTGAATGCAGGGCCTTAACCAACAACTTAGACTTGTTGCATGGGGACAATTGCCACTCAGTGGAACAGCTTACTATAGGTCCTGGGGTTCAACCCTTAGCATATCCAGACAGGAGCAGTCTGACTTGTTTCTCTGTTGTAAATCAAATTAAAAATTAGCAAGTGGTTGTCTTTTAAGACATGGAAGAAAGTGAATATCAGCAAATTTTTGGAGCTGGAAAAGCAACCCATGAACTTTCTGGTTTTTTGATTGTTTATTTGTTGTTGTTGTAAAAGTCGTTTTGCATTCTCTGTACCAAAGAACTCCAGATCCTCCATGAAATGTGACCAAAGGCCTGGAGCAGCGGTAATTAAACGTGTATTTAATTCATTGCCAAGTATTAATGATGCTTTTAACAAGTGAGGGAAGGGCTAGGGCTGCAGTCTTTTCAACCAGCCTTCATTTTTAACATTGTCTTGAGAGAGACTAGAATTATCAGGTGGCAGCATAGAGATAAGCATTTATTATCTGACAATTGCTGCAATTCAGCAGCGATTTGAACATAGAAAACCCTTTGGATCACATTTTTCCTCTACCCCCATGGGTCTTCTCCTTATTAACACCATTTTTTGCATTCCCGATAAAGGGCAGAATTGCTCAAGCACCAGGAGACATATAAAGATATATTCTCCTTTTCAGTAAGTCTTTAAACTCTTTTTTTTCTGCATTGTATTTTCAGTGGTGTTTGTTTGCAGAAGGAGGAGGGTGTGTGTAGGCTGGTTTGACTGAGGACTACAGGGTGTAACTTGCAAATGTATGTTGTTGTTAAGGAGGGGATGTATGCGGAATAGGAAGCACTATAAAAATTCAGTCTCTGTGGTGGGTGGCCAGTTGTTTCAAAACCTGCAGCATAGTCAGTAGCCAGAATGAATTATTTTCTTCCTATATCCTCTTTTATGTTTGCTGTCTAAGTGAATTATTATACTTTTATTAACAAATATATTAATTGCAATGTGTTTTGCTTGCAAATTAACATGGTGAGGACTAGAACCACGAGCCACAGCGTTTGAAGCAGGATGGGAAAGAGAACCTATTTGGTCAAAGCCCCAAGAATATTTAATGTTTGCAGAGAAGTTTCATGCACAGTATCATTTCCAATCCTGAATAAGTCTGGGAAACTGTCATTTGAACAGCTAGAGAATGAATCCACTTTAAATCCGGTTTCTGCCTCTTGCAGAATTCTGGAGTTTGTAGTTTAGGGAGGAGCCTTTAACAGCCTCATTAAACTACAAACTCCATATTTTTGCAGGAGGCAGAAACCGGATTTAACGTGGATTAATTCTCTAGTGTGATGAAGTAGCAGAAATGGTGGGGGAATTGTCACAGAGACAGAACACCCAATGCCATTCTACCATGTCTGGAGGTTTCTAGATTGGGGAAGGCTGGGTTAACTTCTCAAACTCATTTTGCTTCAGAGACTGCCATATTGGCAAGCCCTCTCCCCTCCCCTATTATTCAGAGAATAGGAATTCCTTAGCATATATATTAGTACATTCTGTCTGTCCACCCAGGAGATCCTTTGGAATCTCTTTGCTTGCCAACTCTTTTCACGCCTCTCCTCCCATCCAATTTCATTCATGTTTGCAGCACTGACTGCAGGCCAAGCAAATTCAATTCCCTGAGAACCCGCTCTCTGGCATGTACCTCTTCTTGATGTCCTCTGGTCCAATTTATATTCATCTGCTCATTTATTGAGCACCAACCTAGTGCTACGAGCCGTGCAGCCCATCTTGGTGACAGTGCTGTGGATATCGGATTTCTTTCATGTCTCCCAGGTGGTTGATGAAGTTGGAAGGATAAGGTACACATTTGAAAAAGGCAGAGATCCCTGAGTAGCAGGAAATCCACTCTTCAACTGGAGGATTATGTGCACTCCTTCTCAGACACAGGAAAAACACCAGGACCAAGAACACCCCTTTAAATTATATCCATGGGGTTTAGGAGCACTTTAACGGCACTCTGTGTTCTCCAAACAAACAGCTGCCTGATTAAATCTGTTAGCATTTGTCACTAACATTCTAGTGACAGATCTGTGGTCCATTCACATTACACAGTTAGAGCGTTATGATTCTACATTATTTGCGACAGCTACAGACTGCATTAATGAGGGAGAAAAACACAAGCTAGGAGAGGTTTGCTTTGGTTTGAGCTCAATGGGCATAATTCCACCGCCTCCTCTATTCATCACCGAGCTACTTGAGTAAAAACAACTTTTGTATTTTGAATTCATTTGGTAGCAGTGAAATCTGAAAGTGGGAGGAGGAGATTGAAACTGGAACATTTTAAAAGCAGCTGAAAATGTGGGATGCCAGAGTTAAGTTGGTCTCTCCTTGCCAAATCAGGAAAAGTCCTACTATATGCTAGCACTGTAATTACGTAGCATGAATGGCCCCTGCCCTGTCTTGAGGTCCTGGCCTTGTGCTGAAGAGCCTCCTGAACACCAGAAAGCCCACAACAGTAATTGTGTCTGCATATGGGACAGGTATCTTCCTGTCTGGTTACAAATCAGTTTTTGGTCGGCTTTAGATTCAGTTTGGTTATTTGGGGTACTGATTCAGAAAACTGCATTGGATAGACCACATCAGTTCTAGTTTCTGATACAGAACATATGCCATCTACTAGTCGCCATCTGTTCACCCACAGAAGACCATATTTAATAATCTGGTGGTAGTAATCTTTCATGGGAAGTTAGCCTCTCCCGACATCCCAGTTGCCTCAGCACTACAAGACGGTTTCACAAGACCAGTTGCTCTCGTTGCCACATGGTGTAGTTTCAAGGCAACTGTGTAGTAATGGTGAGGCCGTGGACTATATTTTCAGTCTTGCGGACCACTGGTGGTCTACGGACCACAGGTTAGGAACCACTGGTCTATACAGATCTCTGGAGTTTGTAGTCCAGAGCACAACTTCTCCAATCTGTTGTTATACACATTCATATTTATATCTTCATATTAGTTTATTAATTGTTGATTTGCCCTTAGGCCATATTACCATACTGAACCAGACAACAAAGCTTGACACAACTTAATAAAACTCTATGTAGTAAGTTAAATAAGACACTTATAATAGTGCAGAAAATAAGTATGATAAAACTGAATATATACATCATATTTCCCTATCCCCCTACAGCATTCATATTAGTGCATTAGTTTATATTCTTAGGTATACTAGAGGATGAGATAACAGGAGAATAGTAGCAGAAGCCATATGCTGAAAAAGCAGCTGAAATATGTCCTCATACATATAATCTTTCATGGAATTGTTAGAATTAAGCTGCTTCTTTCCTCTTTCAAGAACAAATAGACCCTGGCTCTTTCTAAGACTATTTCTTATATTGAATATAATAAGGAACTAGATGAAAGGCTTCTGAGTTCACTTCCCTGTCCCTGATGAGTAGCCTTAGAGAAATATATGGTTTTGTTTCACTGGGATTATTAAATGTACCTTTTAAGTGGCTGAATTGCATCATATTTTAATGGGTGGGTCCATCATGTCAAATATCCCAGTGTACTCAGCGACTTGGTCACCTTGACACAACTATATGACAGCAAAACAAATACTATAAAAATTAAGTTAATTACAAATGTGGGCTGGCTTTATAGGAGAGATTTATTTTCCAAACTTGGAGTATATCCTCAGTTTCTAATGCATCAGTAGACCATTTTCAGGCACATGCTTTATGTGGCAAACATACTTGCTGATTATCCACTCAGCATTTTCCTCATAGTATTTTTTGGGTTTTTTTTTTTCATGTCAGGAGCAATTTGAGAAACTGCTAGTCGCTTCTTGTGTGAGAGAATTAGCCTTCTGCAAAGACATTGCCCAGGGGATGCCCGGATGTTTGATAATTTACCATCCTTGTGGAAGGCTTCTCTCATGTCCCCACATGGGGAGCTGGAGCTGACAGATGGGAGCTCATCCACACTCTTCATGGATTCCAACCTCTGATCTGTCAGTCTAACCCACTGCGGTTTAACCCATTGCATCACCGGGGGGCTCCAGTATAGTTTAAACATATCTGTTTCACACTTAACAGATAAGTTTAAACTACAGAAGATACACAATGTGCATAAGGATAGAGGATACAGGGTCTTTCACACTAAACAGATATAGCAGACTGCAGTTTAAGTGCAGCCTGTGGAATTATGGAGTTTGTAGTTTCGTGGGGTACTAGAATTCTCCAACTGAGGATTCTAAGTACCCCTTCCTAAATTGAAGATCCCAGGATTCCATAGGATGTTTCCAGGTCCACTGAGATGGAATTGTAATGCTACCATTTTGTGGTGTGAAAGAGCCCCTAGACAGGGCTAGGTTTCCCAGACATGGGTGTGCAAGAGATACACAATTACATTCCCCATAATTTAGGCAACTGCTGTGAAAACTGCTGGTAAGCTGTCATTAAACATCCCTCCCTTTGGTTCTTTCCCCTCATGGTCTCATGCTAATATTTGTTAGGTTTAAGTACTTAAAAGCACCCCTGCTTAGTACTTGGATGAAATACCACTATGTGTTGCAGGCTATGTTTTGGAGGAAGGAGCTGTCAAAACCATCTCTGAGTATTCCTTGCTTAAGGAGACCCATGACATTCTTGCAATTGCCATAAACTGGCAGGCAGTTTGAAGGCACATGCAAACACACAATATTTGGACAAGAGAGCTATTGTGGTGCAATGGGTTGTGTTTTAGACTAGGATTTTGTGGGATAAAGGATTAGTGCTTAAACTTTCTTGTTGTAGGGGAAAGGCAGGGTTTTCCTCCTGATTTGTAAGGCACTGGCACCATATTTGCATTCATTGACCATAAATATTTCTTCTTTCCTGGAAACTTGCCCTGGATCGATAGCAGCCATTAGCTCAAGGGCCAGCACTGGTCCAGAAAATACCACTTTGGACTAGAACTGGTATACGTAGAAGGTCTACATTTCTCTTTTCTACACAACTATTAAGGATGTTGGAGCCCTTTTGCATCTGGCTGGCCAAAAGCTGACACAAAATTATCTCTTTTTGTTCTGAACAGGCATGTTTCCACCATTTTCAGAGGCTCTGGTGCTTGAGCTAAATGATGCTGGTAGCATAAAAACAACCAGAAGGAAGCTTCCCTGTAGGCTTTCTCATAGAGGCAACAAGATACTACAGTGTGCCCTTAGTATCTGCTGGGGTTTGGTTCCATACTCCCCAACCCCACCCCACAGATCCCAAAATTTGTAGATGCTCAAGTCCCATTGTAGACAACAGTGTAGTAAAATAGTATCCCTAGTATGAAATGGCAACATCAAGGCTTGGTTTTGTTTTGTTGGGAAGGAGGTATTTGCAAGATGTGGATGGTTATTTATTTATTTCATGTCAAAAGCATTGCATAAATTAGCATAAAAACTGATAAAAATAGAAGGCACACAGGCAGATAAATATCTTTTGACCAAAAATAGGCAACAGCGGCCACATTGTCTGTATCCTCAAACAATTCTTCCTTTGTACATGAGGCAGGACATTGTGGACAAGCATACAGATGAGGATTTGTCTCTTCTGCTCCGTGTGGATGGTTGAGTCTGTGGATTCAGAATCCATGGAGACAGACTGCTGGCTGTACATGCAGAAGTTTGTAACTTTCCACCATTTTTAAAAAACCTGAAAGCATGGCATTGAGTTGTAGTGGTGGGCAGAGCTGCTGCTTTTGGATTTCTGTCATGGAGTAAAAGGTCCAAGAGCTTCTGTCAAAATGAACAGTAAGAATGGAACTCCTGTGAGCCTTCTATATCCATGAATTCTGTATCCACAGATTCAACCATCCCTGACTTGAAAATATTTTTGAAACGCCAACTTGATTTTCCCATTTTATATAAGGGACATATTTTTACTTTATCATTATGTATCGTGAGTCTTGAGCATTCGTGGATTTTGTTATCCACAGGGGCTCCTGGAACCATGGCCCACCAGATACCGAGAGTCCGCTATACCACCATCTGGTTGTGGACTAAAAAATCAGCTCATTTCACCAGTAATTATTTAAAAGTTATGGATTATACCTGCCAAGTTTGTAAGGTGGAAGGCTGGCTGAAGTATGTGAGTGGAGAGGCACGTATGGACATGAATGTGCACACGTATGGGCGTCTAGACAGAAGACAGCCTTATTTACAAATCATCCTATGATTTTGTGAACATCCACTTCATTTGGGCTGATTTACCACAGGGCGGCAACTGGAAGTGTGAGACGAATGGAGGAGAGATCGTATACTTTGGCATCCAGAAGAGCTGCCAGCTTTTTAGTAAATCACGTCATCTTTACCTTGAGCAGTAGCACAAAATGCAAAGAGTTTGTGATATGGCTTCTTGCCAACCCCCCCCCCCCCCAACCTTTTCCATTTCTGCATTTGAAGGTTTTGTTCAAGCCACAAGAGCAAGGAAGCAAACCATTGCGGTCAGCTAGCAGCTCAGTATCTCCCATGAAACATAGCCTTAGAGAGCAGGGACTGAAAGCTAGGCTGAAAGAAAGGCTAGGTTGAGAGAAGTCTTGAAAGAGTTGCCAGGAGACAGGTAGAAAGGAGATTTCTGTCCCAAGAAGGATCTTTTGTTTTCTCCACCCTTACTGTTATGGAAATGTACTACAGAGGGGAAGAAATTTCCTAAGAGAAATCTTACTCACTCTGATGTCCTCCTTTCCACTCAGAGCTGGTAGTACAGGAACCCATGAAAGATCATTAGGATTAAGAAGATGGTCATAAGTGCATGGTTTAACCTCAGTTCATAGGTAGTCAGAAAGCTAAATCAGGAACAAATGTTGTCACGTCACCTTTCTTGCTTCCAAGTGAGATTTCTTCATGCCAGATGTCCTGGTGTCACATAATATGGCTATTATGACATCAGTGGAAGTGAGCCAATTACAACCTCTTTTTCTGTTGTAAAGGGATGTGGCTGTTCCTGTCTGACACTTCACCTGTGAGGAGTGAGTGTGTGCCTTCAGTCACCTGTTGACTTATGGCAACCTCACAAATTTCATAAGGTTTTCTCAGGAAAAGAGTGTCTCGGAGCTGGTTTTGACAGTTCCTTCCTCTGTAATGTAGCCTGCAGCACCTGGCATTCCTCGGCGGTCTTCGATCCAAGTGCTAACAAGGGCTGATCTTGCTTATCTTTCAAGAGCAGAGCAGGTCTGGTGCCTTCAGGGCACTCAGGTGATGAGAGGTGATGGCTGTGTCAAAATAAGCAACTGAACCTTTGCCATGCACAAACCTGGCTTTAAGTCTTGGTTGGGAAACAAGTGGTGCTGCAGATAGTTGAGAGCACGGGTCCCCAAACTTAGGCCCATTGGCCTGATGTGGTCCTCCAAGGTATTTTTCCAACTCCCACCCTAAACTTTAGACCGGGGTCCTCAAACCTTTTAAAAAGAGGGCCAGGTCACAGTCCCCCAAACTGTTGGAGGGCCGGATTATAATTTGAAGAAAAAAAAAGAATGAATTCCTATGCACACTGCACATATCTTATTTGTAGTGCAAAAAACACTTAAAACAATACAATAAATAAAGAACAATTTTAACAAATATAAACTTATTAGTATTTCAATGGGAAGTGTGGGCCTGATTTTGGATGAAGTGATAGGATTGTTGTTGTGCGCTTTCAAGTAGTTTCAGGCTTAGATTGACCCTGAGTGAGGGCGGGGTAAGTGACCTTGGAGGGCCGTATCTGGCCCTCGGGCCTTACTTTGAGGACCCCTACTTTAGACATAGAATTGCCCTAAGTCTGAAATGACTTGAATGCACACAACAATAACAATCCTAATTAACATGACTATCTCATCAGCAAAAGCAGACCCACACTTCCCACAGAAATAGTGGTAAGTTTATGTTGGTTAAAAATAATCTTCATTTTATATACTGTATTGTTCTTTCATATTCTTTGCATTACAAATAAGATATGTGAAGTGTGCATAGGAATTCCTTCATGCTTTTTTCAAACTAGTCTAGCCCACTGCTTAAAAGATTAGAGCACCACTGGTTTAGACTTTAGAGCTGAAGGCTTACAATACTGGAAACACAAGTTATTGTGCAAAACAAAACAAGCAATCAGGATAAAAACACTGATTTACAGAAATATATTTAATACATAGTGAAAATGTGTCACTCACCCCATTGAAAATCTCTTTAGTGCAATAGTTCCCAATTTTTGGTCCTCCAGGTTTTTTTTGGACTTCAACTCCCAGAGACCCCAGCCAACTTACCAGCTGTTAGGCATTGTGGAAGCTGATGTCCAAAACACCTGGTGGACCAAAAGTTGGGAACTACTGCTTAAGCAACAGGGGTAAAGGATTAGGGGAAGCCCAAACAATCTACAAGTCCAAAGATTCCCATTATCCTCCAAGTGTTTACCGATCTTTCTCAGCACAGGTCCAGGAGGACATAGCTCTGGTGCTCCTCCGTGGATGATGGTCCTTGTTTGCTGGACATGTGGCAGCAGTATCTGTAACCGCTTCCTAGGCCCACCTGCTAAAAGATGGCTCTGCTCCTTTTCAGATTACTACAAGTTATCACATACCCTTCAAGCTGATTTTAGAACAAAAGAATGTGGCAGCATCTGAGGCGCCAGTCGCAAGATGCAGGAAATGTCTGACCGCATCATCCTGTGGTATTGGTGCAGCTGGCTGCAAACCCTCTTACCAGGAGGATTTAAGTAAGCCACTCTGCCTTCCCCATACCCTCCAACTGTCCCCATTTGTCAGTAACTGTCCTGATGAATCCTTTGCCACCCCAGTTTTTCAGATGTTTCTTTTAAAGTCTCAGTTTCTCTTTCCACATCTTATTTTTCCTCTTTGTCCTTGACATATTTTGTTAGCTACGAATGGAATTCAAGATGCAAAAGTAGTTTGCACTCCATTAATTCAGTAAAGGCATCAGGGGAGCAAGGGGAAGAATCTCACCCTTCCCAGTTGACTCAGGCAAAAGCAAACTTCTGCAGCCTCTACTAGCATATGTGTTATTCCTTATTAATAATATTTTCCCACGTGAAATCCTCCAAAACTCAAAATGGCTGAGAAAGTGGCACCTTTACTTACTTATAGTTCAGTGTAAACTATGCTTCATGCACAAAATCATTAAAAAATATTGTGTATAAAATCACTTCCAAGTGATGTGTATAAATGAAATATAGATGCATTTTATGTTTAGACTTGGTTCTCATTGCCTAGATATCTCATTATGCGCATATAAGCTAATATAGATACTCCAAATTCTGGAAACCTCAGAAATCTGTTTCCAAGCATTTCAGATTAAGGATACTCAACCTGTACTTTCTTAAAGTAAAAATAGCTCCAGCATACTTTCTGTGTGTTCTTTTACGGGGAGGAAGAAACAGGAAAAGGGATTTGCTGAGCTTGGTGCATCATTTATGATTTCCCTCTCTTTTGTTTGCTGTGCTGTGTTACTTCATAGTTACATAATGTGTTTTACCTGTCTAATGAGTTCATCAGGAGCACATCAGGCGACTGGGCAGAGACAGCCAGGTGTCAAGGGAGAGATTTTCCTACCAAACAAACAACAGCAGCTTTGGGATGGCAGATCTCTCCAAGCGCCTGTCAGCTGTTGCTCAGCATCAGTGTCTCTCGTCTCCTCCGCCAGAGTAGAGAAATACATTAGGATTTAAGCAAAATGTATTATTTATTGACTACATTTTCCAAAATCCTGCTATTACTTAAGAAGCTTAGTAAAGCATTTCCTCTGCCTTCCAATCTATTACTGCAGTGACCCACTGAGTGACTTTGAACAAGTCTCACTCTCTCAGCCTCAGAGAAAAGTGAAGGCAAAGCTCCTTTGAATAAATCTTTCCAAGGAAACCCTGCAAAGGTGCACAACCCCAACAAGCAACCCAATGTGGCAAGATAGACTGAGAGGCAGAGACTAACCCAAGATAGCTAAGGCTATAAATCTTCCGCCTATCTTCTTGGGGAAAAAGCCCTGATGAAACTAATGATATTTCTGAGTCACCATACCCAGAATTTCACTATCGGATGAATGCTGCAGCTGAACTCTGGCACCTCAGTCTTGGTTTGTATCTTACGCAGAGGTTGTGGGTTGTGTAGCTATTCAGATTATTTATTTATTTATATGATTGAAAGCATTGCATGAATTAGTATAAAATTGATACAAATAGAAGAAGGACAAGAGGATAAATATCTTTTGACCAAAAATGGGCAACAGTGACCGTATTGTCTGTAGTGGACAAGCATACAGATGCAGAGTTGTCTGTTTTGCTCTACAATCACACAAGGTTGAGGATTGTTCTTGGTAGTGCCATTTTATCAGGTAGTCTTTTGATCTTCTCATTCCACTTCTGAGTCTGCCCATTCTTGGTTTGCCCCTGGAGGAAGATCCTCGTGGAGGGCCATCCAGTTAGGATTTCCTGGTTTTGGTGCCCAGAGGGATACTCTTGCTATTCAGATTATATTAGACTAGAACTCCTGCCACCCTTCACTGTTTGCTCTTCAGGGAGTGGCTAGGGCAGATGGGAATTGCAGTCCAAAATATGAAGCCCACTGCTTTAGCCCAGAAATGTTGGGGTGATTTTTGAATGTTAAACCCCCATAAGATTGCTGATGTCCTTTATTATAAGGGATATCTCTTATTTCAGGGTCTGAAAGTGTCCTCCATATGACTGGGAGGGGTCTCTTATTATCAGGGGGTGCTCTATTTCTGCGTTGGTAAGCTTTTCCTTTTATATACACTGAACAGAATGCCAAAGAAATCCTGTATATTTAATATGGTCCTTTAATAACAAAATGTGTGCACCAAGTAGGGACTGTAGGAACCATGTCAAGTACTTTAAAAGGGATCTTTTCTTATGAATTTTACTTTTTCTTGGAGACAGGAAGGACTCCTTAATCCAGTGGTTCTCAACCTGGGGGTCGTGACCCCCGGGGGGGTCATTGGGCCATTTTCTGGGGGTCGCGAAGGTGCCCTGGTTGGCCCCGCCCCCTCTGCCTCCTCAAAATGTCTGCTGTAAGGGGCGGGGGTGGAGCGGAAGGCTCCCACGCCTGCCTCACGCTCTTGCCAGCCAGCAAAGTCCCTGTCCTCCAAAGCACTTTACATTTTTTAGGTCTGCTTGTATGTTTTCCACAAACGCCCCATCACTTTTTCGCCCATGTTCCAGCATTACTTTCAATTTCAATTTTACATTTGGCCTTCCCATAGTTTTAATTGTGTGTTGTCTTATTGTTAATGTTTCATTATTTTATTGTCTATGTTTTTATTTTAATTGCTTGTATTGTCGTTGTTATTGCTTGTATTGTTGTATTTGAGCTCAGCCTCATGTAAGCCGCACCGAGTCCCTTGGGGAGATGGTAGCGGGGTACAAATAACGTATTATTATTATTATTATTATTAGGCTGCCTCGCACTCAGGGGCGGCTCAGGCGATACGCAAATTACACTTTTGCGTAGGACATGCCTCCCCGGGGGGTGCTCTTGAGGAGCTCTTGAGGCACCCCTGCCCTGAACAACACCCAGAGGCAGCTCGCCGTCCTCCCTCACAAGTGCTTTTATTATTAATCACTATGCTTTAATTATGTTCAGTTTGTAACTATGAAAATACATCCTGCATATCAGATATTTACATTACAACTCATAACAGTAGCAGTTATGCGCAGCAACAAAAATATAGTTGGGGGTCACCAAAACATGAGGAACTGTATTTAGGGTTACGACATTGGAAAGATTGAGAACCACTGTGCTTAATCTGTTCTCTGTTAGCCCTTCTTGTATTCTGTTCATACAGCAAATGCTCAAGAAGGGAGTACTAGACCAGCCCTACCATTAAGCAATAAATGCTGGATAATGTGATGATGGCAACCCCATATACAGCTGTGTTATATGCCCATGTCTCTCTGCTCAACAGAGGCAGGTTACTGTATTGGGATGGAAACCACACAACCTTCCAGATTTTGTTGGGCTGCAGCTCCCAGCATCCCTCATCGTTGCCTATCCTGGTTAGGGCTGATGGAAGCTACAGTCCAACAATATCTGAAAAGCCACACATTGCCGATCCCTGAAGTAAATGGAGACATTCCTACTAGTTCTTTCAGTTTGATATATTCCACCTGTTAATTGGTTGCTTGCCCAGTCGAATAGCGGACTGACTAGGATAAGCGGCCTGGCCTGGCCTGACCTGACCTCCAAATATGGCTCTACTTTCAGAAAACACCGGGTGAGGCTTTTCCCCAACTCCTTGGTAATGGGCTGTTGTAGTTTTTTTCAGACTATATGGCCATGTTCCAGAGGCATTCTTTCCTGATGTTTCGCCTGCATCTTTGGCAAGCATCCTCAGAGGTTGGGAGGTCTGTTGGAACTAGGAAAATTGGGTTTATATATCTGTGGAATGACCAAGGTGGTAATGTCTGTTTATTCTCCTTGATTTAAAAAGGACAGCTACATTGGTCTTTGAAAATCTGGCAACCAATGCTCACGAGAGGAAGAAGTATCTGTGTCTTCAAGGGATTTCAAGCTCTTGAGCTCTCCTGAAGTCTTGTGCCCTTTCTCTGGCTATTCAGCATCTTGCCACATCTTTCATTGTGGATGCAGGGAACTTCAGAATCCTTTATCTCTGTTTCTTTTTCTTGAAAGAGATGCTAAAATAATCTCTGTCACTTGCATTAGCGATAGATGGTGAAGAGATCACCTCAGCCTGTGTAAGGTGATTAACTGGCCCTTCAGTGACCAAGATTAAATTATTCATTCCATTACTATTGTTTGGCCTGAGATGTTGTTAACCAGAGTGATGCTATCTAGCTGGCCTTAGTTAATCATGCTAATAAGATCTTTAAAACTCATTGAACCGATTGCTTCCTCTTTGTTCAGAACCTTTCTAAGTTGTTTTGCTACTGTTTCATCTAACTCTTCTGTATCATTTTAAACCCATTTTTACCTTGTATTTCACATGGATTTGTGTGTGCCCACATATTGCGAGTTGGCCTTCTTAGTTTTTCAACCTTAACTCCCTGTATTCTCATGGTATGTTCCATTGTATGACGCTTCACCTTTAAAACTACTTTGAATATCTGTTCTCCCTCTTGGAAAATGGTAAGGATACCTCTAAGAATCTGTGAAATTGGTTGCTGTGAGTTTTCCAGGCTGTATGGCCATGTTCTAGAAGCATTCTCTCCTGACGTTTTGCCTGCATCTATCGCAGACAACCCCAGAGGTTGTGAGGTCTGTTGGAAACTAGGGAAGTGAGTTATATATATCTGTGGAAGATCCAGGGTGGGAGAAAGAACTCTTGTCTGCTTGAGGCAGGTGTGAATGTTGCAATTGGCCACCTTGATTAGCATTTGATGGCTAATTCAAGGTCTGGCTGCTTCCTGCCTAGGGGAATCCTTTATTGTGAAATTCATTTTGTCACCACTGGGAATGGATTCCTGTCTGGTCACAAGACGGAAGCTTCCACTGGACTTCCATTATCTTCAGAGGAAAAAAAACAAAGCAGTAGTTTTATTTCATTAGAGTTTATGAAACAGTATAGAGTTTGCATAAGCTAAACCTCTTCATGACCTTATGGAGGTACTTCGTAGCTTCACAACTCTGGGGGTAAGGATAAAATTCTTTGGAGGCTTTCACATGCACTGCTACATACAGTTTAGGTGTCATTGTGCAGAAGCAAAATATCCAAATTGTGACAGAAGTTTGTGGAGAGATTTAAAACTATGTTTTCATCCTACTCTTGTATGTTAAACATTTATATCCTGTGTTTCTATAACGAGCTCAATAGCTTTCCTCCTTCACACTTTACCCTCATAACAACTCATAGGACAAGATGAGAGAGAGAGAGATAATACCACAATCATTCTGCAAACTTTCATGGCTTAGCATGAACTGGAATTGGGATCTCCCATATTCAAGTCGAATGCTGTAACCTTTTCATTATTTGTTCAGCCCTATTCTTTTCTTCTCATAAGTAAGTCTGACCATGTTCAATAGGGTATAGTGTTTCTAATAGGCGAGTAAGTTGAGGGGATACAAATTGTCCATAGTTCTCCCCACTTGGGCATTGTGGCATATGATGCAGAACTGCCAATCGACTTGTAGGTTTTCACCAAAGAATTAGGAGCCCCTGGTGGTGCAGTGGGTTAAACCCTTGTGCCGGCAGGACTGCTTGAAAGGTCGGTGGCTTGAATCCAGGGAGCGGGGTGAGCTCCCCTCTGTCAGCTCCAGCTTCCCATGCAGGGACATGAGAGAAGCCTCCCAAAGGATGGTAAAAGATTCAGGTATCCCCTTGGCAATGTCCTTGCAGAAAGACAATTCTCTCACACCAGAAGCGACTTGCAGTTTCTCAAGGCACTCCTCACACTTCCCTCCCCCCCATAGAATTTGCAAATGGAGGTAAACATTTTAATATTGGATTGATGAGCAGGTCTTCCAACTGTTGGTGGACAGCAACTCATATCATGCCTCACTGTTGATTCTATGTGATTCAGGTTGATGCGTGTTTCACAGCTGAGTCAGCCAGACCTGAAGTTCAGAGGTTGCTTAATTTACTTCTGCATTTTGTCTGACTCATGATGTTTTGGTGCTATATTTAAAAGACCTCAAATCCTTACTATCTAAAGATATTTGAGTAGGGTGACTTGTAATTTCAGCATTAAACATGTGAAATTTGCGACATTTCCATTAAGCCTGTAAATCCTTATGATTGTCCCTCTCTTTTATTCTTGCATTTAAATTTAAATCTTTCCAAAGACACAGAGAAAATCCAGACACAGAGAAAATGTCCAAAAAACATAAAACTTTGAAAATCTCCTTAAACTGTTTGTTTGTTTATGGTTAGAGATGTTTTTTTATCTGTGTGTGACTCATAATGATTGAACTTAAACACTTGGGGGATTAATGACTGCAGACCATAAATGGGTTTAGTTATACCGTTTGGATTTCAGCCAGGGCTGAATCAGCTTGTTTCCAAATTTTCATGTTATCTTGTTGGCACATTGGCCTCAGTGGCAGGGAGTATTTCTCATAAAAAAAACAATAATCCAGTTTTAAATAAAAGGGTTGCAGACATTTTTTGGTGGGAGGGAGAAGAACCGTTAGCATAAAGGATAATGTAATAAAGGTTGCAAGATCTTTGCTTTGGTTTTCATTGCCAGTTTGTTGTTGGAAATGCTTGAGGGTTACTCCCAAGTCAGCTTCTAATCCATGTGGTTAAATGGCTCCCTTTTTGGTGTGGTTGAATTTATTTTTCAAGCCATCATTAGATTATCTGTGGCTCTTTTTAAAATGTATAGCTTCATGGGGAAAAAAACCCCAAAATACACCACTAATCTTTCAAAAGATAATATTGTACATCCCCATGGCTGTGTCAAAATTTAATGTGTATTAGCAGCCCCTGGGATTACGTTTGGCTATCATTACCGAAGAGGGTGGGGTGGGGAGGCATGTTTGACAAAAGAAGTCAAAGCAGGTTGAAATTAAGAGAAAACAAGTGAAGAATGGGCAATATACACCTTCCATAAGATATGAATCATCCAAATCTCCTCTCCAAGTGCAGTGGGTTAGGTGTCACTTATGCTGTTTTCTAGATGGCACTATGGTGGGGATGTAGGTGTCTGATTTTGAATAGTCAGGTGTTCAGTTTGGGTGTACATTCTCAGTGCCTACCATATATACTTATGTATAAGTTAAGCTCAACATACTTATTTAGGAAAAAGTAAAAGTTTCCCTTGACATGAAGTCTAGTTGTGTCTGATTCTGAGGGGTGGTCTCATCTCTATTTCTAAGCCAAAGAGCCGGCATTGTCCATAGATGCCTCCAAGGTCATGTGGCCTGCATGACTGCATGGAGCACCGTTACCTTCCCGCAGAAGCAGTACCTATTGATCTATTCACACTTGTATGTTTTTGAACTGCTAGGGTGGCAGAATCTGGGGCTAACAGGGGGAGCCTAACCCCACTGCCTGGATTTGAACCATCAACCTTTTGGTCAACAAGTTCAGCAGCTCACTGGTTTAACCCTTTGCGCCACCCGGGCCCCTTATTTACACTTTATTTACTCTAATCTATTTTATGTACACATTATTTACTTGAGTATAATACTCACTTTTTTGGCTAAATTACCTTGCCAAAATTAGGGTGTATATCCAATTAGCGTAACACAGTAATCATAGTGCTGAGCCAAAGCAAAATGGGAAGCTGCTTCAGAAGCACTTGGAGCTCCTATTTGAGGGATGTCATCTTCAGTTTAATTGCCAGTACTCAGTGCTATGCAATGCTGGGATTTGTAGTTTGGTGAGGCATCAGCATTCTTTGGCAGAGAAGGCTCAAGACCTTCTCAAACTACAGTTTTGAGGATTCCATAGCATTGAACTAAGTTAATTAAAACGGATTCATCCTCCAGTATCAGGCCTGTAGCGAGGGGGTGGTTTTAGGGGTTCAAACCCCCCCCCCCCGAAATGTTTCAGATTTTTTTAAAAAACCTGATTTACTCATGAATTTTAACTGGTTAACCAAATCCCCATGCTAAGTCTATGAGATGCAAAAAATTAAGAGTCCCTCCAGAACTGCAAGCACTATCTCAAGCAAATATTGACAATTTATTCACACTGTCATTACTTGCAGCAATAGCCGATGTAGTGAAGCAACCAAGTTGGGTGTGTGTGTGTTGAATGCTCTCATTAAGGAGGCCAGACTTGGTGGAGGTGGTTGACAGGGGCGGAGCTGCAGGCTATTGAAGGCTGCTCTGCCCCCTGCTGTGCTCTTTGCTTCAGCGTGAGCGAGGAGGCAGGTTTCAACCCCCCCCCCCCAAATTTTCAACCCCCCCCCAAATTTTCAACCCCCCCCCACCAAAATTGTCAACCCTCCCCGAAATTTTTTTCTGGCTACGGCCCTGTCCAATATAGATTCATTCCAAAGTTTTCCTTTCCATTGCTTGAAGCTTTGGTGTTCTAAAACTTTCATTTTTAAGCATTCTAAGCATACAGCAACTTCAATTGGTACCTTTTATTGCCAAATTAGAGATTGCACGTTACATTCAGCAGCAAATACTTTTTTGGTTTCAGGTTTTGAAAATTGAGGTGTGCACTAAATTCAGTGATGCATTAGTAAAATAATAGAATCATAGAGTTGGAAGAGACCTCATGGGCCATCCAGTCTAACCCCTGCCAAGAAGCAGGACAATCGCATTCAAAGCACCCCCAATAGATGGCCATCCAGCCTCTGCTTAAAAGCCTGCAAAGAAGGAGCCTCCACCACACTCTGGGGCAGAGAATTCCACTGCTGAACAGCTTTTACAGTCAGGAAATTCTTCCATATGTTCAGGTGGAATCTCCTTTCCTGTAGTTTGAAGCCATTGTTCCACGTCCTAGTCTCCAGGGCGGCAGAAAAGAAGCTTGCTCCCTCCTCCCTATGACTACGCCTCACATATTTATACATGGTCATTATGTATACTGTAAATATGGTACATATCGAGGACAGGATTTTGGGACCAAAATTATAGATTTCGATATTACCTGCAGATAAGTTAAGGGTCATTCATCAGAGGGGAAGGAGCCAACACCATCTCTGGAGGTCAGCCATCTCTGACCACCCCCATTTCCCCAGGCAATCAAGAAGCACTCAGGCCAGAAGCAGCGCAACAGCAGAGAGAGAGTTTGGTTTTGGTTTTTTCAGGCTGGGCTTAACTCTCATCTTTCATCATTCTACACAAAAACATTCCTTAATTTTAAAAGGAGGACAGGTGCATACATTGATCCATCGATATGCTGACCCAGTAGTTTTGGATCACATTTTTAAACTAAAATTTCAAGACTTACACAATAATTCTTTTATACATATTTTCATTTTTGGCTGTTTTTCCAACTCTTGGCTGTTACGTATTACCATGGAAACTGTTACATTGTCAAAATGGTTAAAAATGTTTGGCTTGATATGATGCTTTGCTGGAGACCACTTTCCAGAGGCCCAAATGTTCCTTTTTCCTTGGCGTCATTTGCATTTCTATATGGTAAGGCTACTCTCGATTTTAGTGCACGTGTCACATAAGCTACCCAGAGTGCTAAACCACATCCCTTCAAAACAGGCCTAGAACTTGGGGTGGTTTCCTTAGTTTGGTCTAAAATCTGCAGTGCACTCATTTCTGTTTGTACGAGGGGCAATCATTAAAGTTTTCCCCTGGCCCACTTCCTGTGGACAGAGAGCAATAAAACTTGGCACAGTTACTAGCTCTTCTCTACATAGGTGCCACCTAGGGACACACACTTCTCCTATCTTTTTAAGCATTTGTAAACACCTTGCTTGTAGAAGTTGACAGGTTGCTCCAAAAGCCATGTTGTGATTTCAGAAATCAGAGTCTCATCATTTAAAAATGCTTGCCCTTCAAAAATAACTTCATTGTTTGAAAGAGGTGGAAGTCTGATGGTGCAAGGTCGGGTGAATAAGGGAGATGCGGTAGAATTTCAAAGCCACTGGAGCATGCTTCCATTTGGGCAACATGTGAGTTGTGAATGTTTTCACAACACAACAGTCAGTGTTATCATTTGCAGTCACCAGCTACCCCTCTAATATTTCTGGTATACGTCAAGTAAAGAAATGGTTCCTTTTTCATTATTTTTTTCAATTTATTATTTTTATTGTATACAAGAGATAAAAAAAATACATATACTTCACTAACAAAACAGACACATTACAACATCCTAACAAACCCTTTCCCTCCTTCCCCTAACCTGTGAACCCACTATCTATTACTTCATCACTCCTCACTTATGCCTAATAATGACAACCCTGATAACTTCTTTAATAAATTCCCCTTGCGGCTACTTTGAAAACGACATTTCTTTTTCTTTCTAGATATACAAATGCCAGCCTCCATTTTTTGGCAAACATTTCATTGGTTCCTGATCTGAGTTTGGGTTGATGAGAGGTAGGATATTTATCATGTACAGCTGGTAATGTAGGTCAGCTAGCATGTTTGGGCCACACCCGGTGGGGTATAACTCTCTGGATTTCAGAATACAGTTTGGAGAAGCAATACACTACTCTGAGGAAGAGAAGCAATATGCTGTAATGTTATGCTCTAACAGTGATGCTCTTTGCTATGGTGGAATAGCTATTTACTCAAGGTTTATATTTTGCTCTCTTATTTGAATGAAGATGAAGAAGCCTTATTTTGTGTTATTTCCAAGGACTATGTAGGTTTGTTGCCCTGTTTGATTTTGCATGCAACACTGCAAACTTATGCCTTTGCTGATAAGAGTAAAGTTTTTTCTGTTCCTTTTTCCTCTTGCCTGTGTGTCTTTTGCATGGGACTTGGCTAAAATTCGCTTCTGCACAACACAAGCTTCAGTCAGCTTATCCAATGGTCAGGGATTCTGGCAGCTGAAGTCCAAAACACCTGGAAGGCCACAGGTTGTAGAGCCTGATACCAATAGAAGTAATACATAATTCTGGGGGGGGGGGGGGGGGGAGCTGCCAGTTTCTCTTTGGACTGTTCATTTTAATGACAATGGACTACAACTCTAATCAGTCCCAGCCAACATGATAAATGCTCTGGAATTATAGGAATTTTAGCCTAAATATCCTAAAGGCACCAGAACCCATCAGATCTTGGGATCTAAGCAGAGTTAGTCCTGATTAGTACTTGCATGGGAGACTGCCAATGAATACCATGTGCTGTAGGTATCATTTCAGAAAAGGAAATTGGCAAAACTACCTGTGGTTTTCTTAGGCAAGGTATATTCAGTATAATGTATACATATATAGAAGTCAAAATCTGTCTGTACTACAAAAACTGCTGCTGGTGACGTGGCCCTTTGTAATGTCACTGAGAAAGAAAGGGGACATGTGTGTGAGAGGAAGGAAGGAAGGAAGGAAGGAAGGAAGGAAGGAAGGAAGGAAGGAAGGAAGGAAGGAAGGAAGAAGGAAGGAGGTAAAGAAGGAGAGAAGGAAAAGGAGACACTGGGATGGAGGGAGGGAAGAGAAAAAGGAGGGAAAGAAAAGAAAGGAGAGAAGATGGGATGAAGAAAGAAAAATGAAAGAAGGAAGGAAGAGAAAGGAAAGAAGATCTGAGAAAAGGGAAAGAGAAGGAAGAGAAAACAGGGGGGAAATGTCCCCCTGGGCAACACTAAATATATAAGTTAGGTTTAAAATAAAATGTACTCTGCCTTTGTTTGTGTGCATTGGAGGAGTAACAATTCATACAAGCCAGTAAGACTCACATTTTTACCTACACACTTAATCTGTGTTAAGCAGAATAAACTGGATAAGAACTTTTGGCTTTTCACTGAAATCTTTAAGTGTGTGTGTGTGGGGGGGGGGGAATGAAGGGTGGAAGGGAAACAGAGCAAACGGATGTGGCTTCCAGAAGCTGATAGAGGATGAGGAATGATGGGGAGTAAAGCCGAGGTCTTCACTTCACCCACTCAATTTTTGCTGAAAAGCCGAAATCCCAGGACAAGACAGCAGCCAACTCTGGAAAAGTTGCCCAGATCTGATAAAAGAAACTCTTCCTCGGGAATATTTCCGCTCCAAGTCGTAGGCTTGGAGGAAAGCAAGTCACTGGAGGTTTTCTGTTACCACAGCTGCTCTGCCTCAGAAATTATCAAACGGCCGTGGCATGGGGTTTGTTTATCGCTCTAGGGCCAAACAACCGTCCAACGGCACTTCCATCTCTATGCAGCTGCAGTTGCTGGCTTTTCTCCGGAGCCCATTAGAAGAGCCTGACTCCAAGACAGGCGCCTGTTAACAGAAGTCCCTAATGGTGCCGAGGATGGGAAAGTTATTGCCAAGATGAAGTCGAGGATTTTGGCCAGGAGAGTGTTCTCCCTCTGAAGTCTCCACACAGATGCAAGATAGATTATGACATCTTTCCTATACTATCTATTAACAATAATTTAAAAGCAAGCTATGGAAATATTTATCAGATTCAATTGGTACAAACTCAAATTTTATCTAGAAATTGTTTTCCCTTTCCTACAATTTTAACTACAGTAGAGTCTCGCTTATCCAGCCTTCGCTCATCCAACATTCTGTTTTGTCCAACGTAGTCTGCCTGTCTCCTGGATTCACAGCTATTTCAATACATTGTAATGTTTTGGTGCTAAATTCGTAAATGCAGAACGTTACTGTGTATTGAATTGCTTTTTCTGTCGATTTCTTGTAAAACATGATGTTTTGGTGCTTAATTTGTAAAATCATAACATAATTTGACGATTAACAGGCTTTTCCTCAATCCCTCCTTATTATCCAACATTTTCACTTATCTAACATTCTGCCGGCCTGTTTAAGTTGGATAAGTGAGACTCTACTGTACCAAACTATCACCATTTTTGCATGAAAGATGGTACAACAATACAATAAAAAAACTGATTTCCCCTCATATACAAGGGGTGTTGATTAAAGATTTCCCCTGACCCACTTCTATTTATCACATGATTCTGAAACTGTACACATGTAATGATATAAGTCTCTATAGATTATGTGCTAATTTACAACTCAGAACTGATAACGGTCTTGATTTTATAGGTGCTGAAGTGGTGTGAGGTTTGATAATGGACACAGTGGAATACAGAGCATACTTTTACTATACCACTCAGTGTGTTATTGTAAAAGTATCCAGGTTCTGAATGTGAGTTGAAAAAATATGCACAAATTAGCATGATTACAAGAGGGTTTGTTTTTTCTGGCAACGGTTCAAGTATTTTTGTGGTTTCACATTCAAATACTATTCCAGCTTGCAACTGCTTGAGCTAATACTAAATGGACTGTCATAGACGCGCATACATATACCCTGGGGATCAAACGTTCCATTAGGAGTCTGTCCATAAAAGTCAATTAATCCTATTAATGCGAGAGATTAATTTCCGTTAATAAGTATGTGACATAATAGCCTCGCTAAGTGCACAGAACAGAACCTGATGTTAAATATGTCACTATGAGTATATAACCAAAACCTTTGCATTCTGACTATTAAATTCAATAGGATTGATGCCGAATAATAATAATAATAATAACAACAACTTTATTTTTGTACCCTGCCTCCATCTCCCCAAAGGGGCTTGGGGCATCTTACATATTACACAAGTACCTAAAACAACACATACAATAAACAAGCAGTACAATTCAAAAAAGTTAAAATAATAGCATATAAAAACAACAATCTATGTGTAGGATTGCAGTCACAGAAACAAAACCTAGTCACAACTACTCATAAGGTCCCATCTGTTTTTCCTAAATTTCCCCTTAATTAGATTACTATCTCTTAGATGACAACTTCAAACCTTTTGCTCTCTCCTTTGAAACGAATGGGTACCTAGTTTTTACTTCATTGGTTCTTCCAAATTGTATATCTTTGTAAAAGTTGAAAATAATTGAAGAAAGGTATAAGAGAAGCAGGATATCATTCCACACCCCGTTCTGTGGAGCAAATTTTAAGTGGAAAATGGACTGCAAATGCAATTTTGCACACGACTGCTCCTTTTGTGTGTGTCAATTTTTTGTGGAGAAAATTTTTAAACAGAAGATGGACTAGCAAATGTAATATTGCACATGACTGCTTCTTTTGTGTGTGTAATTGCCAGGTTCACAGTTGCAGGTCTTGTGAGCTAAAAGGTATAAGTATCTGGATTATCTGATTTTTTTTTGTGTTACCTTGCAGCCTTGTATTCAGAATATGGAAGAGGGTAGCAGTATCCTCTGCTTCGTATTCACTAGGCTGAGCTGCACAATTGTACTTGTGTTTGAAAAAGAAACAGAAATAGCTTTATCTGGTGGTCAGCTCCTTTCCTGTGTGTGGTATGAGCTTCAGGTGTCCTCAAAAACCAAGATATAGTAGGTCTCTGTGATTTGCGTCAAAGAGCTGCACCAATTAGTTAACTACTCTTTAGGCTGGGTAGAGCTTAAAAGACTTACTTCTACATACTACAACTACCTAGCCACAGGCCCTCTCGCTTTAACGTAATGAGAAACTGCATCAGAAGAACATTGCTTCAGAAATCAGCAACTCATTGACCTTCTTTCCATCTTCACTAATGGTGAAGGATGCTGGGAATCTCTGGGGGCTGCACAGTCTTAAATCCTTGGTTAATAGCCGGGGCTGGTTTGGTTCTTGAGAACCATATTGGACCTGTGATGGTAGGTGAGGTAGAAAGTCATTAGAGCAATATATTTTGCTGGAGGTTTCACTCCACATATGAAAGATATTGTCCAAGGTGCTGAATCTATTTGGAGAGCATAGGATTGATAGGTCCTATGCCCTCCAAATAGATTGATCCTTTACAGCAGTGGTTCCCAACCTTTGGTCCTCCAAGTGTTTTGGACTTCAGCTCCCACAATTCTTAATGGCTGGTCAACTGGCTGGGATTTCTGGGTGTTGAATGCCAAAACACCTGGAGGACTAAAGGTTGGGAACTACTTCTTTACAGGGTGCATCTACACTGTAGAATTGATTTAGTTTGATTGTACTTCAACTGCCATGGCTCAGTGCTATAAAATCATGGGATCTGTGCTATGATGAAGCACCAGCACAATTTGGCAGAGAATGCTAAGGGTACTCCCGTGATTCCATAGTATTGAGCCATGGCAGTTGAAGTGGTTCAAACTACATTAATTCTACAATGTAGATGTGCCCACACTCTGAGTTAAAACTAGAAGTGGATTCATTGTCCCACTGACACATAAGCCATCAAGCACCACTAGATTTGAGAGAGGTGCATGCTGAACGTGGGCAGGAAATGCTATGCCATCTAGCATCATCTTCTTTCCCTCCTCTTAAGGTTGAAGTTTTATTTCTTCCTGTTTCTTTCTTCCTCTCCTAGGAAATCAACCATTGGAAAAGATGACCACGTGCTACTACAATGAGTCGATTGAGTTCTTCTACAACAACAGTGGCAAAAAACTGTCCCACATATGGAGGCCCAAGGATATTTTGGTGGTCGCTCTTGGCTTGACCGTCAGCATCATTGTGCTCCTCACCAACTTGCTGGTCATCACGGCTATTGTCATCAACAAGCGCTTCCATTATCCCATCTACTACCTGCTAGGGAACTTGGCAGCCGCTGACCTCTTTGCAGGCATCGCTTACATGTTCCTGATGTTCCACACAGGGCCCAGGACAGCTCAGCTCTCTTTGAAGACCTGGTTTGTCAGGCAATGCCTTTTGGACACCAGCTTGACGGCCTCAGTAGTCAATCTTCTGGCCATTGCCGTGGAGCGGCACCAGACAATTTTCACTATGCAGCTCCACAGCAAGATGTCCAACCAGCGGGTGATGATCCTCATCGGCTGTATCTGGATCACAGCCTTGCTGTTGGGCCTCATCCCTTCATATGGCTGGCACTGTCTGTGCAACCTGAGCGATTGCTCCCGGATGGCTCCCCTCTACAGCCGCAGATATTTGACCTTCTGGGCCCTCTCCAATCTCTTCATCTTCCTCATCATGGTGGTAGTCTACACTCACATCTTCATCTATGTGAAGAGGAAAATGGCCCGGATGTCCAAGCACACCACTTTCCATCCTCGCTATAAGGACACCATGATCAACCTTATCAAGACAGTCATCATTATCCTCAGTAAGTTGCTCTGTCATCCAGTTTCCGTGAAAGTGTGAAACCCCCAGTTCCCATTTTGTCAGTTTCTTTGGGAACAGAGGCAGATAACTCATTCCATGTCCCAATAAAATTCTAGTGTAGTTACCACTTTTTGATAGATAGGTATGCCATTTGTTGGATGTTCAAAACATTAACATTACAGGGGCAAGGGAAATGCTTAGGTGGTTAGTGGCTTGCAGAGTTAAGCACCAGCTTCAACATATTCCCAGGCAAAGTGCCTTCTTGTAGGCCTCAAGCATAACCCACCTTCCCTGTTCAAGCTTATTAAAGAAGAGAAAGGGAAAGGCAGTGATTGGAAGCAAACTGGTTTGGCAGCAACAAGAAACACAGCTGTCTGGGTCTCCCTCGGGCTTGTTCCATAAAGGGAAATGCTGGGCAAAGCAGCAGGTGAGTCAGGGACAGGGCCTCGAGGCATTGGATGTAAGGTTCTGTCTTGCCCAGCACTACTCTTTAGAGAACTTAATTATTCCAATTTGAGGAAGACAATTAAGTCCAGTGTCAGATTTCATGGAGCTGGACATGGCATTTCCTTCATCATCTAGGGTACAGAAACTAGATTGACTACTCAACCATTTCTCTTCACACATGAATTCAAGCAGCTGTGGTTTGTTTTAACTCTGGTTAATGAAAATCTAGAACGGTGGTTCTCAACCTGTGAGTCCTCAGATGTTTTGGCCTTCAACTCCCAGAAATCCTAACATCTGGTAAACTGTCTGGGATTTCTGGGAGTTGTAGGCCAAAACACCTGGGGACCCACAGGTTGAGAACCACTGGTCTAGAATCTAATATTTGTTTATGAACAAGCTAACATGGTTTCATAACAAATTACAGAAGTAATCGTGGAGCAGTGAGAGCAAGCCAGCATGGTTTGACTAGAGATCAGGGTTTGTTTTCTCATTCGACCATAGAAACCCGCTGGATGACCTTGGGCTAGTCACACATTCTCAGCCCCAGAAAGCCTGGTGATAGGGTTGCCTTATAGTTGTTGTAAGTTGGGAACAATTTGAAGGCACACAACACAACAAGAGTACTGTAAGTGCCAGCTATGATCTGCAAGGCTCTATACGTCCAGGTTATCCGAAAGACTGTTCTCCCATTTTTTTAAAAAAAAAATAAATTTAAAATTGTAATGCAGCCATGATACATATTACAAACATATACACATATATAGACAACCCGCCACCCACATACAATTACCCCTCAGCGCGCCCCCTGTGCAACCCACCACCTTGGCTCCCGACCCTGATCTACGCAGAGTTTATGCATAGTTTTATTGTACCCTCTGTTCTTCTAGATCAATAAGTTCCTCTTTTTTATTTCTTAAATTCTCCCATCAGATATGGTAAGGCCAACTTCCAATTTCTTTCAAAAACTTCATGACTTTCACATTTCAGACTGTTCTCCCATATGAGCTTGTCCATGTCTTCAGATTTTCAAGGAAGGCCTTTCTCTCTATCATATTACCTTCATGTATACTTCTGGTGAGAACACAGGAAAGCACTTTCTCAGTAACTCTTCCCAGGCTCTGAAACTCCCTCTCTAGAACAGATTAGACTGGCACCCTCCAGGGTGTCCTTCCGGGATCAAAGAAAAATGTCTTTGTTTCTACAGACCTTAGGGATTTGGTGGCTCAAGTGGAAATGTCTGTATTGGCTATGTTTGTTTTTTTAAAATACAACAACAAGGGGTGGGGGGCACAGATATTGTGGGATTTTGTCTTAGCAGCTGTAGTTAGCATAGCCAGTGGTGAAAGAGCCTGGGAGCTGTACTCCAACAACATCATTGAGGCACAGCTGGCTCTATCTGACACAAAGGCTTGCATATAATCCTGTAGGGAGTACATGAATGGATATGTCCACTAAGTGCAAAACCTTTCTGCCAGGTGGTCCTGGCTTTTTTTAATAGCCAGGTCACTTGCAAAGCATTTGTGCCACATGGCAGATGCAGTTCTAGCCTCCAGGCAGCTGTCTTTGAGCACAGACTGACCTTGAGAATACTGCCCTTGACCTCCTTCTGATCTTTGTTTATCCATCTATTTATCTCCACGCAGTCGCTTTGAAATCTATAGTCTAAGGCCTATAATTGTTTTTAACTGTGGTTATTGTACGATTTGCAGTACCGCTGCAAATAAAACCACAAACTGTACTATACTATACTCTTTTCTTTAACCAGCCTATGTTAGACCTTTGTCTCTTAGACATCAATGGACTAAATTGCAGTGGAGCTTGGGAGAAATATAGCTTCTAATGCTTCCCTGCCTGCAGGTAATTCTTACTTCCCACAGTCAACTAAATGAGTGGATATTTTCAAGTCTGGCTTACAGACATTAATTATTCAGTCTCTGTGTAATGGTGTGTCCCCATGTTGCAAGCTGTGGAATTAGCTTGGAGCAAGAGCAGACAAAATGCAGCTCTTCAAATATTGGACTATTACCGTACTTTCTAAGCCCTACTAAGCATAGCCAATCTGTGCTGGCTTTTTGAGGTGCCACGCTTTACCCATTTGTGATGTGTTGCATTGGGATGCTTAATCCAGGTCACTGCTTCTCAGCCTCTTGTCCTCCAGATGTTTTTGACTTTAGCATCCAGAACTCTCTGTCTAAAGGATAAAGATTCTGGGAATTGAAATCGAAAACAAAACAGATCAAAAGTTGAGAACCATTGGTGTAGATTGGCCATTATTCCCCAAAAGGTAGCTGTCTTTTCAATGTGCTGAAAAACAACTTCTGCTCTCTGCAGCTAGTCAGCTATACTGGCTTGAGTTGTAGCCACAGCATATCTTCTCCAACCAAGTTGGAGACGACTGCACTAAGTTTCCTCCATCTCTTTTATCTCTAACTTGATTACTCATATTTATTCTCTGTTCCGATACCCTAATGAAGATTATCTTTAGAGTCTCTACAATTTATTATTTATTTATTCGCTTTATTTCTATACCGCATTTTTCAGCCTAAATCGGCGACTTAGTTCTCTTTAGTTGGCAGCTGGAGACTTTTTTGAATGATGGTCCTCCAGTTAATTTCAGAAGGAGAGTAGTTTTGTTTGTTTGCTGCTGATGTTATTACTTAAGTTGCCAGTGGCTGCTGCTCTCTTTATCAGTTTATCCCTAGGCTGATAAGAAATGTCATTCCCATGCTTTGTTTAGCAGCACAAAGGCCATACTACCTCTGCAAAAGTCACTAGTTCATATTCCAGCAATACTAAACTAGTATTGGAAGTGCTGAGGCAAGCATTCAAAGAGGTCTTCATCTCCACATGTCTCCCAATGTTGGGAACAATAGCTCCAATTGGTTTTCTATCCTGGTGGGAAATCCTCTGGATTTATCCTTTGTGTTTTTTAGGCTCTTTCCCAGTAATGAAGAAGGAATTTCACCAGATGTTGTTGGTCATGTAGCCAGGCAACAAGCAACCTGTGATAAACTCCCCACATCTACACAACATCTGTTTTTTTCCCTCTTAGCCCATAATGCTGGACTAGAGAAACGTTTGATGTGATCCAGCAAGGGCTCATCTCGTATTCTCAGATGGCTGTCTTATACTGACTCAGCTCATCATAAGATCTTATAACCCATGTATTTTATCAACCAACTTTGTAAGTCCTTAGCAGAGAGATCTTAATGGATATCTGATCTTCTCTAAATGGAAATACTGGGGATTGGGGCTGGGTCTGCATGCATGCAAAATACGTGCTTTCCTGTTGAGCTCATGCTCCCTTCAGAGCAAGTGAGGTTGCTTTGAGGCTTGCCTTGTGTTGGAAGCTTTTCAGTCACTTGTGTCTCAAAACCCAAAGTTGAGCTGGAAGGAAGTGAAAGACCACAGCACTATGATTCACTCCAAACTGGTTTAGGCGTAGGTTTTTGTTTTTTCAGAGCACGGTTTGCCTCCTTGCCCAAGGTAAGCAGCAGAGTGTGCTGGGCCTAAACCACGAGACCTTGTGGAATCAAGCCATGCATGTTGGGTTGCTCCAATGAGCCTGCCAGCACTACATTCCCTGGAGCTTAGAAGGAGCCAGGAGAATACAGTTGGGCTTCCTTCCTGCGCTGATGAGATCTCATTTGGCTGTGGGCAAGTGCATGTGAATGTGTGGCAGGGGTCTTCTTGAGGTCTTAGTGTGGTAAGAAGAAGAAGTGTGGAATGCATGATTGGACCCAAAGGGAAAGTGAATTTTATTCCTAAAAACCAAATAGAACAATCCTTGCTGATGACCGCATGAGTTTTATTTAAACAAAGTCTATGTGAGTTAGTAAGGCAATAGGAAAATCAGGCACATGCAGGGCCTGCCCTACCCTTAGGTGCAGCTCAGGCAACAGCCTTAGGCAACAGGTTTTTGGAAGTCACGAAAGAGCAGCAAATGATCAGTTGTTTAATTTTCTTGTTGTTTTTTTCAGTGTCTGGAATAAGGAAAGGAGCATATGCAGTTTTCCAGCCTCTTGTGTTTGGCTTTGAGTAATCTACAACTTCTGGTGGACACATTGGGAGAGGGAGGACTTTATCACATGAGGCTGGAAAAGTGGGATTTCAGTAGGAAATAGTGTCTTTGCCCGGTATTTGTCACACAATGTCTTTTTCATTAATGAGTAAAAGTTATCCATGGTTAACAGTTTTGCTGTCTCCCATGACTGGCTTCTGTGTGATTTTTGTGTGATAGATCCCTTTCACTACAGTTCCAATATACCAGCAGTCATGTTGCATCAGTGAGATTTGACTCCCCTTTTCCCTCTCCTCTCACTATTCCCAAGCAGGCTGTTTTCATCTGTATGTCTGTCTCTTTTCTTATTTTTAAACCCTATTGCCATAATTGCAAAGTGAACTTGTGAAATCTTCAGCTCAGTGGGGTTTTGAATAGGATTACGGTACATGTAGCATAGAGGTCATTTCTTTATTCGTCTTCAGTTAATTCATATTGATGTTTCCATTTAGTTTAATGGGGAGCCGCAATGGAGGGCCTCCTTATGCCTGGCAACGTTGGTGATTTAAATCCGGATGGCATGAGTTTCAGACATTCTGCCATGTCTCCAGGGGGAATCGGACTCATCAAATAGTAGGAAGGTTACCAAAGGTTTCCTGTTTTGCAACCATTTGTTAAAAATGCACTGACACTTGCCAGAATCTCCTCAGGGTATTTGCCAGCATCCCTCCTGGTTATACTGATTATTTTACTCTTTATGCATTTTTGTAAGAAGATTGCTAGCATTCCCTTTAATCTACAGGGCAGCAGCCTCAGTTCAGCTGGCTGGCTTAAAGCACCTTCGTCTGATTGTTTGCTTAAGTTTGTCACTGGAGCTTTGTGTTTTGGCTGTGCTTAGCTATGGTTGGTTCTGTCCATCCTTGCC
This sequence comes from Anolis sagrei ordinatus, assembly GCF_025583915.1. Classification (NCBI taxonomy): domain Eukaryota; kingdom Metazoa; phylum Chordata; class Lepidosauria; order Squamata; family Anolidae; genus Anolis; species Anolis sagrei. Next base: position 161,207,625 of record NW_026845477.1, on the reverse strand, counting down.
CCACCCCATATTATCTTTCTGAGTCTTGTGTCCAAATAAAACTGTCCCTAAAATGCAAAACAATTGAAAATGAAAGGAAATAGGAAGCAGATTGATGCCCCTTGTAGGGCAGCACTATCAAATTATTTAACAGTATACTGTTCAAGAACTAGCATCTCTGGGTGTATGCCTTTGAGCCTTCAAGTTGCAACCCCATTCAATTCATAGATTTGTCCTGGGCAAGGACTTCTCAGTGTTTTGTTCCAGTTCTTTTCTCCAATATAGAGCTTACAGCACCTGGTATTCATTAGCAGTCTTCCATCCTGGTATGAACCAGGGCTAACCCTATTTATCTTTCTTGATCAGACAGGATCTGGTGCCTTTAGTAGTTAACATTTACAGGTTTGCCTTAAAGTTGCCATGTCAGAAATGACCTGACCAAAAATAGTAAACATGAACAACCTTGAAGGAACTCCCTCTGATTTAGAACTGTGTATCTGACTGTCTCTCACAGAAATATATAGATTCCCTTCATCCCTTGATAGATTTTTTTAAATATAATCTTTATTTATTTTCTTAAAAACAAAGACAGAGCTTGATAGAGATAGTGTTAGAAACTTTTAACACTTGTAAAAGTTTCACACTAAGCTGGGGGGGAGAAGAGGGGGGAAAAGAGGGGGGAGAGAAGGGGTGAAAGGATAGATAGCGTAGACAGTATCTAGTTTGTCCTGTTCTCCAGGTTCCCATTGCGTTAAGGGAGCGCTGGTTTCTTATTATGTGTGCAGTGTAAGAAAAGAAGTTTGAAAAGCATAGTGGGGTGTGGGGTGTGTGTGTGTAGTTATTGTGGATGATATGTTTGACTTCCTGGTATCTTCTGGATGATTTTTATCCTTTTCCTTCTTCTGTCTTCTTTCTCCTTCATTTTTGTCTTGCTCTCCCCTATTTCTATGTTCTCAGTCATGTCCCTTTAGATAATTATTCTCATATTCTTTTCTTTTGTTAGGTATGTTGTTACCTGCTTCCAATCTATTTCCGCCATCGGGGTGCCCTTCTTCTTTGATAGTATATATGTCAGCTTATCCATGTTTCTTATGTCTAATATTTTGGTTAGCCATTCTTCTTCTTCAGGAGGATCTTTCTTTTTCCAGTGTTTCGCATACGTTATCCTGGCAGCTGTTGTTAAGAGAAATAAAATTTTGTCTTTGTTTTTTTCCATTTTTATGTTGTGTATTCCTAATAGGAAGGTTTCTGGTTTTTGGGGAATGTTTATCTCTAATATGTTTTGTAGTGTTTTATGTATTTTCTTCCAGTATGATGTTGCTTTTGGACAGGTCCACCATATGTGGTAAAACGTCCCTTCTTGTTCTCCACATTTCCAACATTTTGTATTTGTATTTTTGTTGAATTTTCCTAATCTGTGCGGTGTGATATACCACCTATGGGCCATCTTAATCCAATTTTCTTTGAGTTCCATTGCTTTTGAATATTTTAACTTCCTATTCCATACTTCCTCCCATTCTTCTTTCCTTATTTCTCTTCCCAGGTTATCCCTCCATTTTTTCATATAGTTTTTCCCTTCTTCTTTCTTATTTTCTTCTTCTATAAGTTTCTTGTATATTTTAGAAATTAGTTTATTTTCTGTTTGCATTATTTTGTCCCAAAATTTTTTTCCTTCCTCAAATCCTTTTTCTTTGTCTTTCTTGAAATGTGCTTTAATTTGTTCATATTGATACCAGGAGATTCTGGAGTTTATGCTCTTTAGTTCCTCTTGAGTTTTCATCTTGAATTCTCCTCCTTCCTTTCTTATTATATCTTTATATTTGGGCCATTCGTACCATCCTGTTATTCTTCTCTGTGATGCTTCTAGTGGCGATAGCCAAGTTGGAATCTTTTCATAGAATTTGTTTTTATGTCTGTTCCATACTTTAATTAGAGAGGAACGGATGAAGTGGTCTCCGAAGTTTTTTTCCTTTCTCGCCTGGTCGTATCCAACGTATGCGTGCCATCCTAATCTTAATCCTTCTCCCTCTATATTTAGAATTTTCTCCTTCTCTAGCTTAGTCCAATCCCTTATCCAGATCAGCGTGCAGGCATCGTGATATGATTTAATGTCTGGGGTTGCTAGGCCTCCTTTGTTTTTCCCTTCTATCATGTTTTTGTAATTTATTCTTGTTTTTTTTTTCTGCCAGATGAATCTCATTATATCTCTTTTCCAGTCATTTAATATTTTTTGATTTCTGATTATAGGTAAATTTTGGAATAAAAATATTAGTTTTGGGAGTATTGACATCTTTATAGTTGCTATCCTCCCCAGAGGAGACAATTTCATGTTTCCCCATTTTTCTAGGTCTTTTTTGATCTTTTTCCATTTTTCTATATAGTTGTTTTCTAATAATTGTAAGTTTTTTGCTGTTAAAATTATTCCCAAATATTTTATTTTCTGTGTGATTTGGATGTTCCATTTATTCCTTAGTTCTTCCTGTTCCTTCTTCGTTATGTTTTTTGTTATGGCTTTTGTCTTTTCCAGATTGACTTTAAATCCTGAGACTTTTCCATATTGTTTTATTGTTTTCAGCCAATTTTCTAGATTTTTATTTGGTTCCTCTATTATTCCTATGATATCATCCGCAAATGCCCTGATCTTGTAATTGTGGCCTTGGATTCGCGCTCCTTCAATCTCTTTGTCGTCTCTTATTTTGTCTAGTAATGTTTCAAGTGTCAGGATAAAGATTAGGGGTGAAATGGGGCATCCCTGTCTCGTTCCCTTTTGAATATTAATTGTTTCTGTTTGTTGTCCGTTTACTATAACTCTTGCTTCCTGTTTGTCATATATATAGCGCCAATTATATTTTCGAAATAGTAGCCCATGTCCATTTCTTTTAGTAGGATTTTGATGAAACTCCAATTTACATTATCAAAGGCTTTTTCGGCGTCTAGCGCCAGAAACATTACCTTTTTTTGAATATTTTTTCCGTAGTATTCTATTAGATTTACGATTGTTCTAACATTGTCAGCTTGTGATCTTTTCGGTAGAAAACCCGCTTGTTCCTCTTTTATTCGCTTTATTAGAATTTTTTTCAATCTTTCCGAAATAATATTTCCCAGTATTTTATAATCTAGGTTTAGTAATGAAATGGGTCTGTAATTTTTGACATTTTCTGGGTCCGTATTCTCCTTGTGTATTAGAATGATTGTTGCTTGCTTCCATGTTTGGGGCATTTCCCTCTTTTCTCTAATTATGTTCATGACTTTCTTCAGGTATGGTATTATTTCTTCTTGAAATGTTTTATAATATACTAGCTGTACCCGCCACGCGTTGCTGTGGCCAACCTTCCCCCTATCTCCCCTTCTTTCCCTCCTTCCTTCACTCCCTGTATCCTTCCTTCCTTCCCGTCTTTCCTTCTCTCCTTCCTTCCTTCTCTATCGCTTTCCGTCCTTCCCCCTTTTTCTTTCTCTTCTGCTGTGTCTCTTTTCTTCCTTCTCTCTTTCCTCCTTTCTTTCCCTCCCTCTTTCTCTATATTTTATCCCCTTCCTTCGCTCCCTCTTTCCTTCCTTCTGTCCCTTTTTCTTTCCTTCTCTCCTTCCTTTTTCTCTAACTTTCCTTCCTCCCCCTTTTCTTTCCCTCCCTCTTTCTCTCCTTTCTTCCTTTTCTACCTCATTCCTTCCTTCTTGCTTTCCCTCCCTCTGTCTCTCCTTTCTTCCTTTTCTACCTCATTCCTTCCTTCCTTCTTTCTTTCCCTCCCTCTTTCTCTCCTGTCAGGGGTGATTTGAATGCAATATTCCTGCTTCTTGGCAGAATGGGGTTGGACTGGATGGCCCATGAGGTCTCTTCCAACTCTTTGATTCTATGATTCTATGCTTCTTCCTTGACAGATTAGAAGGGGGCGTGGCTTGGAGGTAACGTGAGAAGGGTAGAGGGAGGGGGGAGGGGGGTGGGTTTAGAAGGGGGCGTGGCTTGGAGTAACGTGAGGAGGGAGGAGGGGAGGGGGGATGGGTTTAGAAGGGCGCGTGCTTGGGGGTAAGGTGAGGAGGGAGGAGGGGAGGGGATGGGTTTAGAAGGGGGCGTGGCTTGGGGTAAGGTGAGGAGGGAGGAGGGGAGGGGGGATGGGTTTAGAGGGGCGTGGCTTGGGGGTAATGTGAGGAGGGGAGGGGGATGGGTTTAGAAGCGTGGCTTGGAGGTAACGTGAGGAGGGTAGAGGGGGGGGGATGGGTTTAGAAGGGGGCGTGGCTTGGAGGTAACGTGAGGAGGGAGGAGGGGAGGGGGGATGGGTTTAGAAGGGGCGTGGCTTGGAGGTAACGTGGGGAGGGGGATGGGTTTAGAAGGGGCGTGGCTTGGGGGTAAGGTGGGAGGAGGGGAGGGGGGATGGGTTTAGAAGGGGCGTGGCTTGGGGGTAAGGTGAGGGGGGGAGGGGGGATGGGTTTAGAAGGGGGCGTGGCTTGGAGGTAAGGTGAGGAGGGAGGAGGGGAGGGGGGATGGGTTTAGAAGGGGGCGTGGCTTGGAGGTAATGTGAGGAGGGGAGGGGGGATGGGTTTAGAAGGGGCGTGGCTTGGAGGTAATGTGAGGAGGGAGGAGGGATGGGGTTAGAAGGGGCGTGGCTTGGGGGTAAGGTGAGGAGGGGGGGGGGGGGGATGGGTTTCGAAGGGGCGTGGCTTGGGGGTAAGGTGAGGAGGGGAGGGGAGGAGGGGAGGGGGGGTGGGGGCGCGCGCGCGCGTGGGTTTATAAATTTCATTTTTGTCTATTTCTTCTTCTTTGTATAGATTACTATAGAATTTCTCAAATTGATCTTTTATTTCGTTTCCTTGTGTGTACTGTTTTCCTTCTTCTTTCAGTCATGTTATGAATGTTGTTTCCCTTTTCTTTCTTAGTTTGTTTGAGAGCCATCTTCCCGGCTTGTTTGCGTTTTCGAAATGATCCTGTCGTAAGAATTTCAGTTGTTTTGCCCTTTCTTCTTGTTCTAGGAGTTCTCTCTGTTTCTTTAATCTTGTCAGATTCATATTGGCGTCTTTATTATTGGGGTTTCTCTTTAATTTGCTTTCTTCTTCTATTATTTCATTGAGTATTTCCTTCTCTTTTTGGCTTTTAATTTTATTTTTTATAGCTTTCTTTCCCTTGATAGATTTTCAGTTCCCTCCTCCATCTGTGATTTCCCAAAAATAGGATTAATATTGCAGAGCAGCATTCCTGATTTGCATTCCACCCACCACCCCATAACTTTCCATATATTTGTTTATTTTTGAGATTATGATACTTTAAAGGCGTATTTGCAAGGTATTTTGAACTGTGGTGCTGGAGGAAAGTTCTGAGAGTGCCTTGGATCGCGAGAAGATCCAACCAGTCCATATTTCAGGAAATAAATCGCGACTACTCATTGGAGGGAAGGATAGTAGAGGCAAAGATGAAGTACTTTGGCCACAACATGAGAGGAAAGGAAAGCTTAGAGAAGACAATGATGCTGGGGAAAATGGAAGGAAAAAGGAAGAGGTGCCATCCAAGGGCAAGATGGATGGATGGGATCCTTGAAGTGACTGGATTGATCTTGAAGGAGCTAGGTGTGGTGATAGCCAACAGGGAGTTCTGGCGTGGGCTGGTCCATGAGGTCACGAAGAGTCTGAAACGACTGAACAAATGAACAACAACAACAACAACATTTTTTCCACCTTATTTTTGATTTACTACAACTGGCCCACCATATTTGTGGAGTTATGAGGTTGTTGCTATGTGACTTGTAGTTATTTCCGACCGAGGACAACCCTAAAGTAACCCCATCACTGGACTCCACATCTGGGCTCTGGTCTGTGTGTATGTATGGGCTGGTTTCTGGAGACCAGGCCCTCCAGCTGGCTTCTCTTTCTCTCTTTCTGGAGGCACAACGAAAAGAGGGTGGAAGATGGGAGGAAGCCCTGTGTGCCTGGAGTAAGGAGCTGATGATGGTGTTGGTGCTGTGTTTTTGTGCTTTGTCCCTTTGTGGGCCACACCAACTCCTTGTGTGGACTGTGTCCACTCCTGGGCCACATGTTGTGCTGGTCTGCCTCAGCGTGATTGTAAACCCCTTTCCTGCCTATCTGTAGCCTACTCTTTCTGCTGCCAGATTTTAAACCCCTTTCATGACAGTCATCAGGAAGGATATTAGAGGCAAAGATGAAGTTATTTGGCCACATCATGAGAAGACAGGAAATCTTAGAGAAGACAATGATGCTGGGGAAAATGGAAGGAAAAGGAAAGAGGGGACAACCAAAGGCAAGATGGATGGATGGTATCCTTGAAGTGACTGGCTTGACTCTGAAGGAGCTGGGGGTGGTGACGGTTGTCAGGGAGCTCTGGCGTGGGCTGGTCCATGAGGTCACGAAGAGTCAGAAGTGACTGAACGAATAAACAACAACAATGAGACAGTCATCTATAGTGTCTATAATTTATCTGCTTAAAATAAATAGCTTTTATGCCCTTCCTTCTAATACTTTTATATTGTTGACTGGCCACACCCTTCAGCTCACACTTGGATGTTTGACCACCACAGTCTGATGTTATCCTTAATTCGAGTGTTGCCTTATTCTTGATCAGGAATAGACTTGTTCCTTCATATGGCCCTTCATGGGTGGGCTGACCTCACCAGTTTCTCACAAAGAAGAGAATAAACTTGGTGCCAAGCAAGTACTGTAGCACAGCTTGTCCTAATCTAATATGTTGTTGCTGATGGATGAGGCTCTTGACCTTTGTATACCTGCTTTCTCTACAACCGCTGTATCTTCCTGTCTTTGGCATGAACAGAATTCCAGAAAAGCTCAAGGCCACCTTTCAGCAGGCTCGGCTTCTTATGTTTTGCACTGGTTTCATTTTAGTTCAGTTATAATTGATTCAGACTTCAACATCTCATTGGATACAAGAGCCTTGCATTAGCTCTTTTTTCAAGAAATGGGAGGGGGATTGAAGCAACAGAGGGAAGCCTTAAAAGATGAATAGTTTCATAGTGACTTTTAAGAAAAAAAAAGATGCCTAATGACATGGTTAGGATGTCCAGCTGAGAACAGGGTGGAGTGAAGTAATAAACTTGAATCTGAGCAGAGTAATAAAAGTATACAGGAGTGGGAGTGCAATTTAGAGAGGCTTTGACTAGCCTTTGTGAGAGTGTGCTGGATGTTTGTAAATTTTGACAAGTGCTTAGAAATTGACCATAGTAGTCCATGCTCTTGTTACATATTGAATAGACTACTGCAACATGCTCCACATGGTGTTGCCTTTGAAGACTGTTTGGAAGCTTCAAATGGTCCAACGGGTGGCAGCCAAGTTTCCAACTGGAGCGGAGTACAGGGAGCACACAACTCCCACTGGCTGCCAGTCTGCTACCGAGCACAATTCAAAGTGCTGGCTTTAGCCTATAAAGCCCTAAATGGTTCCAGCTTACCTGTCAGAACATATCTCCCTCTATGACCCATCTCGGAGGTTAGGATCGTCTGGAGAAGCCCTGCTCGCGATCCCACCCTCTTCGCAAGTGTGACTGGTGAGGACGAGAGACAGGGCCCTCTCAGTGTCAGCCCCTTTGGCTATGTAACTCCTTTCCCAGAGAAATTAGATCAGCCCCCTTCCTCCTGACTTTCAGGAAGAAAGTTAAATCCTGGTTGTGGGACCAAGCATTTGCACAGTGATTCCCAGTGCAACAATTGATGTCTCAGTGCAATAATGAACAATACAAAGGACAATTCGAATAGCTCCTGGTATATATTTTTGGAATGTGTGATTTTAAATAATTGTTTAATTGATATTTTTAATTGTGTGATTTTAAGTATATGTTAGGAAGCCCCTGGTGGTGCAGTGGGTTAAACTGCTGAGCTGCTGAGCTTGTTGACTGAAAGGTCTCAGGTTCGAATCCAGGGAGTGGCGTGAGTTTCCGCTGTCAGCCCCAGCTTCTGCCAACCTAGCAGTTTGAAAACATTCAAATGTGAGTAGATCAATAAGTACCACTCCGACAGGAAGGTAATGGCGCTCCGTGCAGTCTTGCCGGCCACATGACCTTGGAGGTGTCTACTGACAGTGCCGGCTCTTTATCTTAGAACTGGAGATGAGCACCAACCCCCAGAGTCGGACATGAGTGGACTTAATGTCAGGGGACAACCTTTATCTTGACCCAAGTGTATGTTGTTTTATATTTATATGTATTTAAGGCATCAAATTGTGCCTTTGTTGTGAGCCACCGTGAGTCCCCTTTGGGGTGAGAAGGGTGGGATATAAATGAGGTAATTAAATAAATAAATATGTAACACAAAATTAGTTTTATATTCCAAGTCCCCGATAGTTTGCTATTGTAATCGTTACTTTTAAAAAAAAGCAAAAGCAACTTTTTCCTCCATTTCTCAGAAATAACTGACATAATAAATTAAAATTCTGAATCCAAAAGGCACGTGTATGTAGAGGTATACCTTAGTTAATAAAGTGGACATATTCCTGGGTAGCTGAAATTACATGGAAAGGATCCTCCACAAAAACAGAAGAGTATGTCAATGTTTTTCGACACACTGTTTATTCAGAACAAACAATGTGTAGATACACAGATCTGGTCAATACTCTGAGGGAACAAAAACATTCTTAATCTTCTAGAGAATATTTGGCAGTTTCTCCTGAAATCAATTGAGGGGTGGTGTTTTCTGTCACCACTTCCCACATTTCTTATAATTTCCATTTTGGTGACCAAACTTGCAGATTTATACTTAAAAACAAACATGCTAGGACAGGCTTACCTGTTCTCCTTTCTTCTCTCCAGTTTGTTGTTCATGCATGCTCAGGAAGGGATTTTGGAGGCAGCTGCTTGTTGACCTTTTCTGTTATAGGCAGACCCACACAGCCACAGTAAGAATGGCTAAGTGTAGTATCCCACTTTTTCCCATCTCAAGCTTTTATTGCATTGATTGCTGCATAAACAATGTTACTGCCCAGCACCAAATATATGTGTTTCCCCAGGCATTCTTCACCATTCTCCTAATACTGAAGAAACTTCTAGCTATACAGAGTATAAGAAAGTGGGACGCAGTGAGCAAAAAATATTGTATTTCATTGCGTAATAGTTGCCATCACATAATAGTAGTGCCCCCACTTTTGAGGTCCCATTTTGATTTTTAAGAATTCCTTGCGTAATAGTCACACCCTTAGTTCCAGGGGGCAACATCTGCCCAATTGCCTCTTCCCTCCGAGCTTTGGAGGGACAAGTTCACCCTCAGGAGCTTGGAGGGAAGAGGCACAGGGGCAGGCGAGACTTCAGAAGACTCATGACATGGCTAGGATGTTGCACTTCTACCTCACTTACGTTGTAGGTCCCTCAAGGAAGTAGACTGACTACCTTTGTCTTTGGGAGAAGAAGGCTGCTCCCAAAGCTGCTCACTCCTATTCCGATGCTAGGCTTGTGAAGCAGTTCTGAAACAACTGTCCTAGCTAGCCTTCCCAAACTCCTCATCTTGTGTTTATATGAGTTATCCCTCGCAAATAATCTACTTCTATTATCTCATCCTGAGTTTTTAACATTTTATCTTGTACATAAAGCCTGCTCATTGTCATTGTCGCTGTGGATATTGTATTTGTATATTGCTCCTTTTTATTTATATGTGTGTATTTTACTGTGCTATTGTTGATTATTGATTTTAATTTTGTTGTGATTTGTTGTTTGGGCTTGGCCTCATGTGAGCCGCCCTGAGTCCCTGTTGGGGAGATTGTGGCGGGGTATAAATAAAGATGATGATGATGATGATGATGATGATGATCTCCATGATCCTCCTCTCTAGCCAAACATTGGAGAAATATTCTGGCCATGGCCTTATTCTTCCTGCCACTGTGCCTGTCTTCTTACACCGTGGCATAGTCACACAAGCAAAGTGACAAATAGGATTCTGGCAAAACTCTAGCAAAATTCACATAACTACCAACACTAACACCTTCAATAATTTCAGTGGAGTAGTTGAACCATGTGATATTCCAATCTAGTGATTTGGGGGGGGGGGCGTATATTATAACTGAGAAACATTATGATTATATCACAAAAGATCACAAGCTGTCTCTCGTAATTTACAGTTGTTGTTTCATGTCAGAAAACTCAAGAGTGACGAACACAAAGTGTCAAGACATTGATCACACCTCTTTGTGGCATCTTCTTACCATAGGAACAGAAAGTTCAAAGTTTAAGTTTGATAAATACCAAGATTTTAAAAATGCTGCCAGACTGGTCTAGGGAACAGAGGGGAAGGTTTATGAGTCAACCAATCAGCATTGCACATTCCTGGATAAATTCAGTTTTCCCTTAGCTCAGCATGTACAGCTATGCTCCCTGTTAAACTTGCCCCACTCGCTGCCTCTTTTCCTGCCTCACTTTAAGAAATCTTAGGCACAGAAACTTGGTGGTTCATTCACTTGCCATCAAAAACACTGATGAAAGTTATATTTTCTAGCATGATGCGACTCTATAATAGGATAATGCCACATTCAGATCTGTGATTTACTGTTAGATGTGGACTTGGGTTCAAATATCAGTTTATAGCTGTGCAATACCGTTGTGGTATCAGGCTTGTAAAATTTTATAGACTTGTTACATTCATACTAAGCACTTTTACTACAACATTTGGCCATCAGTCATTTTGGATTACTGTTCCCATAATCCCTTGGTGATTGTGGCCATAGTGAGCACAGCTTCTGGGAGAGAATTCCAAAATTCCAGGAGGGCTAATGGTATTCCTTCCATGCTGCATGCAGTTCAAAACATAATACATGGTCTTCCTTCCAATGTTTATCCACACAACAATCCTGTAAGGTAAGTTGGTATGAAAGCATGATTAGCCCAACATCATAGAATGAGTGTCATGGCCAAGTTGGGCTTGAACCTTGACCTCCACAGTTCCAGTCTCTATACCAGTGCTTCTTAAACTTTGTTTCTTTAGATGTTGTTGGGCTTCCAGATCTTTGATCATTTTTGTCGTCCTCCTTTGGACATGTTCCAGCTTGTCAATATGCTTCTTAAATTGTTGTGGACACAGTTTTTCAGATGAGATCTGACTAAAGCGGAATAGAGTGGGACTATGACTTCCTTCAATCTTAACACTATTCTCCAGTTGATACAGCCTAGAATCATATTGGCTTTTTAAGCTCCCTAGTTACACCATTGACCCATGTTTAGCTTATGGTCTACTAAGACTTCTAGACCCCTTTCACACAGACTGTAGTCAAGTATTACCCATCCTATGTCTCTGCATTTCATTTTTTTCCTGCCTACATGTAGTATATTTCTTCCTGTTGAAACTCATTTTGTTAGTTTTGGCCCAGCTCTCTAACCTGTTAAGGTCATTTTGAATTCTCTTCCTGTCCTCTGGGATATTAGCCAGCTCTCCTATTTTGGTGTCATTTGCAAATTTGATAAGCATGCCCTCTGTTGCATCGTCCATGTCTTTCTAGCACCTAACTACTATTGTCTCTTATGTTAACATGCTGTGGATATCAAGAAGTGGTACCAATGTTTGTGTAATGTCTGGCCAGACATCTTCTAATGGATTCCTCCTCTTCTACTTTTAGGTGCATTTGTCATCTGCTGGACCCCTGGACAGGTGGTACTCCTATTGGACGGCCTTGACTGCAAAAGCTGCAATGTGCTAGCAGTGGAAAAGTACTTCTTGCTGCTGGCAGAAATAAATTCGCTTATTAACGCTATTGTCTACTCCTACCGGGACAATGAGATGCGCAGCACCTTTCGGAAGATCCTTTGCTTTGCTTGCCATAGGATGCCAAAGTACTCACCAGCTTCAGTCAAGTCCAGCGCTGCAGAGCATAGGATATTGCCTCAGAACGGACATTCGATGATGGATTCCTCTCTCTAACTCTACAAGTTCAGGCTCCTCTAGACTGGTCATTGGAAGCCATTCTCAACTATCTGTCTGTCTGAAACTGGAGCTGCATGGAGTGGTTTCCAAGTGGCTTTAGCCTTGACTGGGAATATTGTTGCAACTGGTGGTGATTTTACCTGTGGATTTGGTCAGTGCCTGAAAGCAACTGCCTTCACCTGTAGTGCCATGTTGTGACTGCGTGTTGCCTCCTGACTGAGGCTTTTGTATTGGGACTGATGGTAAATAACCATGTTTTCGGGACATAGTGACTCTTCACAGGCTGCACAGCAAAAGAATGAAAATGTTTGTTTTGTGTCACAGCTTCAGAGGCACCTTAAACATTTGGTTGGGTACTAAGGACCTGTTCAAAACTGGTTTGCATCACAGCTTTTACAGGACTTGTCTTTTTATCTTCTTCCATCCCATCCATGGGGTGGTATGCCAGTATTTCTCTTTTCTGTTTATGGCCCACAGGTGGACCTTAGGACAAATTTCTTTTGCCTTGTTCATAAAACACACACTTGGACAAACTTTTGAAAAGTGGTGGGACAAAAACATTGAGGTACATGCATCACCCTTGTGCTTGTGAACCGCTGTTTTTAATGCTGTTTTTCATCTTGAGGGGTGTCAGTGTCTGCCAAGCCAAAGCAATGCATCTAAATATTTCTCTGCAGGCTGAAAAATGTTTATGTTAGCCCTTTTCAGTATTATTGCCGAGCCATCCCAGGGTTAAGATATCAATTCTGCATTCTGTGGTCTGCATACACTCCTTGAGTATCTGTTACAACCTGAACTGGCTCTTTTCTTGAACTGTATCAATCCCATGAATCTGGCACAAGGAGAATCTAGATTAAGTTTCCAGATTGATAGCTATACTCTTGCCATGACAAATACTAGCTTCAGTCAGCCGTCCATACTGATGTGGTAGAGACACTGCAACAAGCAAAGGCAAGAACTGAGCATATAAAGAGGAAGGTTTCTCCCCTTGTTTTATTTGGTACTCAGTTGTGATTTTAATCCAAGCCCATTCTAGGCTTACCTTTCCAGCTGTCTTCTGCCCAAATTCCCAGCTCCTTTGTGGTACAAAGAAATTACCCTTGTATGCTTGAAGCAGAAGCACAGTGCCCATGTAGGTCAAAGGTGAGGGTATGTGGCCCTCTCCATGTCACTGGATTTCAGGTCTCATGATTCCTCACCCTGGGACCTAAGGCAGTGGTTCTCAATTTGTGAGTCCCCAGATGTTTTGGCCTTCCCAGGAATCCTGACAGCTGGTAAACTGGCTGGGATTTCTGGGAGTTGTAGGCCAAAACACCAGGGGACCCACAGATTGAGAACCACTGGACTAAGGGAAGTTATAGACCAACAGGATTATGCCAAGGTGACATGTTGCTTGGGAATCTCCCAGTAACATGGGAGGTGGATTTGCAGTTATGCGGTGCACATGTGAAAGGCAGTGGAGGATGCAGCAGGCAAAATGTTTCCGTTGACAGGGAGATGCTCTGCTCAAAGGCAGTCTCGTTGTTTGACTTTTCTTCCCATTGCACAGAGGCACCATGCTGTTCATAAGCTGGAAACCCTATTAAAGACTTGGTCATCTGAATCAAATAATAAATATACAGCGATCTCAATCCAATAGAATTTGGAAGAAACCATGTTTCACTACAGCTGCCTACATTTCACCATATATGATCACTATATCCAACTTTTGGCCCTCTGGATGTTGTTGGACTAACTCTTATCATCCCTTGCCACTTGCTGTACTTGGATTGACTGAAGTACTTGTGCAGCTACAACTGGAAGATCAGACTTTGTTCACCCAAAACTAGAATTGCTCTACTTTCACCTATGTATTTGTTCTGGAAATTGTCATTTTTAAAAAATACAAAGGATAAAACCATGTTTTAGCATCATATAAAAGTTATTGGAGAGACATAGTTATCCTGAAGTGTTCAGGAAGGAGAAAACATCATTGTTCAATTCTAAAACATGAGAAGGTACGTATTTTGGACTATACAAGCCAATCTCTTAATAGTCGAGGTGGTTACAATGAATGGATGCTACAATTCCATAATATCTGGAAGGCTACATTTTGCCCACATCTCACCAGGTAGGCAAAGTGCAATCTGTGGATATGGGAGTACAAGGTACAGCCATCTAAGCTCCCAGGAAGCCCATATTTTTTTATAATTTTTTTTTATAAATTGAACCAATTGTCAGTTGATTTTTTTTTTGCCTGAAAATTAGCTAAAAGCTCCCAGAAAGTACAGGCAAAATGAAACAAATGAGTCAAAGTGGCAACTAGAATCACTGTTGGGTCACCTCAGCTGCCCCAAAATGTACTAGTACAGTCCACCAGACAGGAATGGTGAGTAAAAATGACTCATGCCATGTTGTCCACCTCTGCTGTGTACTGACCCTAGCTGTCCCCCTCTTTGCCTGGGAGGTTCATTTCACTTCTGAAGCCACCATGATAGATGCTGCTGCCTCGCTCCACACTCAAGCATGTGACTTTTTATTCTTGGCATAAGCAAGGCAGTCACACGACATCTATGCTCCTAAGGCACAGCAAGAAATACTGTAGTGTCCTAATGCCATCCCTAAAGCCAAGATACCACGTTCCCTAACTAGATCTCTCCTTCCACTGTATCCCTTAGGTCACATTGGTTGCTGCATATAGTTTGCACTGAGTTAACTTAGCAGGAGTGAGAAAGGTAGAATCTTGTCCTTCCCAGTGGTTCAGACAAAAGCAAACCGATGTAGCCTCTCCTAGCTTGTCTATTCTTCCTCATTAATAACCTTACTATGTTGTCCACACTCTGTTGTTGCTTGGCTGCACAAGCCCTAGTTTTCATCTGTGACATGCTGGGAGTATACGATACACATACACACCTCTTACAAGTGATTTTCCCTTGCCCTGGCATTCAAACCACAATCTTTCATTAAATAACTAATAGTTTCACCCAGCTGCCCCACTGTGCTGGGTATTAAGGCTGACTGTAGATATTAATGCCTTAATAACTCGTGTCTGGGAAGTGAGTGATGCTGGTTTCACTGTGGAATAGACGACCAGGCAGAGCTTTGTGAAGCAGAGGAATGTTGAATGGAGTTATGAGCGAATCATGAATGAATATATATATATACATACATACACCTCTGCTCTTGTGTCTTTAAAGGCAGCACAGTCTTCAAGCATCACTTGGTATTACTTTACATGGCCCACAGAGACTGTTTCTCCCTGATAAACTCTCCAGTTGCGGTTCTCAACCTGTGGGTCTCCAGTAGGCTTGGGCAATCCATGGTTCTAAATGGTTCTAAAGTACTTACAAAACTAAAGTTCTGGTGGTGAAAATTTCAGAACTCTAACAAAACTTTCAAAATTTAATTATTTTTTCCCAGCTCCAGCAGACCTCACCTCTGAGGATACTTGCCATAGATGTAGGCGAAATGTCACGAGAAATGCCTCTAGAACATGGCCATATAGCCCGAAAAAACCCACAAGAACTGAGTATTATTTCATTATTGGTGATTTTAATGACAGAACCAATTAGGAACTGCCATTTATTATGAAATTTTGAGAGTTTTGATAGAGTTCTGAAATTTTCACCACCAGAACTTTAATTTTGTAAGTACTTTAGAACAATTTAGAACCATGGATTGCCCAAGCCTAGTCTCCAGGCGTTTTGGCCTACAACTCCCAGAATTCCCACCCAGCTTCCCCTTCCCTAATGATTTTCTAGCACCTGAACAAAAGCTTTCACTTGCAGTCTTGGAAAGGATGCAAAAACTCTATATTAGGGCCCTTCCAGACAAGCCCTATATTCCAAGATCTGATCCCAGGTTTTCTGCTTTAAACTGGATTATATGAGTCCACACTACTAGATAATCTGGGATAAACAGAAAACCTGAGATCAGATCCTGGGATATAGGGCCTGTCTGGAAGGGCCCTTAGTTGGTTTGCCTTTTTGCCTGAGCTCTGTTCCTGTCCACTCACCAACAGAAATACAGTTGCTAAAGCTTTACTCATTGGCTAGCTTGATGTCTGGCTCAGATGTTCATTTAAAAAATAAAAACCAACAACTGAAATGCTGGGCTATTAAAAAACAAACAGAAGTACACTTGAAGATACCTAGCATCAAATGTACACCTCGGATGGGTGACCCTTGCTGCAACTGGAGTAAATGCTTCAAAGCACATTGCAGCTGGAGCCTCATGCCATCTGTGTATGTACACACACTCTCCCACACTTGCACTATGAAAGAAGGGAGATACAGCTCTCTCTTCCCTCTCCTCTGCAGATGGGCAGTGATCAGCACGAGGCCCCTTCCACACAGCTGTATAAAATCCACATTGAAGTGGATTATATGGCAGTGTAGAATCAGATAACCCAGTTCAACACAGATTTTGTGAATTATCTGCCTTGATGTCTGGGTTGTATGGCTGTGTGAAAGGGCCCAGAGTTAATGAGTGCGTAGCATCTGATCTGATCTAAAAGTGCTGGGTTTTCTCTGCCCAGTAATACAAGTAGGATATTATCTGCATTAGGGAATTCTCCCAAAAGTAGCAGAGCGTCCAAAAACTACAAACAGGATACTTAACTGAGCAGTCAGCTCGCAGCAAACTGAAGGTGAAGTGTGACTGTAAAAGAATTCTTGAGCTTAGGAGGCAAAAATGCAGAGTTCAGTCTTCAAAGTTTCAAAAAGGTTTATTCAAAAATATAAGGAACTAAATTTCTTGAGAGAAAAGAATTGGGTCTAAGCTTCTCTCTAACTTCATTACTTCTAAGGCTCAAACAAAAGGAAAAACCTCCAAACTCTACAGCGTAGAGAGAGGTCTACATGCACAGATGGAAAATGAAGTAAAATATGAGATTTCAGTTAGATTGGGAGGAGAACAAATACATGCATTAACAGACATTCAGGAGCCTTGGGGGGCGGGGGCCTCAGCCTAGCCTAAAGCTAACTAACTGCTCAACTGCTCCTTAGGACTGCAGGCTTGAGCAGTGCGAGATTGACTTCTAACAATCTGGACATACCAACCCAACTTCCACTAATGGGGCTGGGGGATCTGAACATGAGCTGGAAGCATTCTGGGAGATGGGCAAGCCTGTCTCCAGAATATTTGGGGCTTCAGTTCCAAGGTGCCCCAGCCAGCATAACCAGTCATAAGGTGACTGCAGCAGCTGAAGTACAGTATGTTCAGATGGGTCACTAAGCTTGTGCATTTTGGCTGAACCTCGGTCTGTTTCTGCTGGCCGGATTCCGGTAGAACCCCCCCCCCCCCCTGTATTTGTTTCCGCACGCTTCCCAAAAATGGGCAGGTAGCTGGATAGCCATTTTCAGTCTGCTGCCGAAAAATACGGCTAGACCCAGCCCATTGGTGGCAATAGAGAACTTACGAGTCTCCTCTTTCTGTTTCTGGATTTCCGCAACAAAGTTAAGGAAGCAGACAGCTTGCGTAAGGCACATCATCTTTTCATGCTGCATGATACCAAATAGGGGAGGAGGAGCCATGATTGGCTGCCATGTGGTTCCATAACAGATGGAAAAATATGATGACTGGGCCCTTGCCGTTATGGCCATCTGACCAAACCGAACAAGCTGGATTAGCTGAAAGGAACTGACCACTCCGAATCCGTGCACAAGCCTTTTTCTTGTGCACCATGGTAGAAGAAAAAGGGATAGCAGAGAAAGGCTGCCTTCTGGACTCAAACCAGGATAGCATACCAGGCCTTCAACCACGTAACAGGTAATGTGGGGTGCTTCCCAGCATTGCCTCCACTCCACCGTAATCAACCTCCTTTTGCATTTATTTTATGCGCAATCCCTAGGACACTTCTTATTAGCTTAATTACCTTTATAGCCACTTCATGCAAATGAGTCATACTTTCTCTAAGCAAAGAGCCCTTGAGGACTTGGGTTCTTGCCAGTCTCTGGAGGCACTGGCCTTGTTTCATCAAATGCATGAAGAGAAGAAGCTGACTTACACAAAATCAAACTGTTTTTCCAAAGCAATGTGGACTTTGAAATAAAGCTACACAACATGGCATTCTCCATTGGTCAAATTCAGATCCCTCTCCCGCCTTGAGACCCTAACACTTCCACTTAGAACTAGGGAAGAGAGTTGCTGGCAGTCAGGGTTGGGAGCACCTTCTTATATTCCTGTTATTTTTTAAAACAGCTAGTGGGGAGTATTGAAATTAAAGGACAAGCGATAGCTTGCATTGACACTGCTTTAGTTGGAGTTTTTAACCATCTTAATTCATTTCAAATGATAAATTTGAAGGTTAAAGATTTTGGCTAGATTTCTCCATCGTGCATAGGCTACCAAACTACTTAGCTACATAACAGAGGCACAAAGAAAAACTCTTAGTGAATTGAGAAAGTATGTGTGGGCACACTGGCAAGATAAACATCAAGATCAGTTCATACATCAGTTCACATCAGTTCATACATAGTAAAGTCACAGCACCCCTGTGCTGAATAAAGCAAAGGTAAAGCTTTGTCCTCGACATTAAGTTTAGTCGAGTTCGACCATAGGGGATGGTGCTCATCTCCATTTCTAAGCCGAAGAGCCGGCGTCCTTAGACACCTCCTAGGTCATGTGGCCGGCATGACTGCATGGAGATCCGTTACTTTCCTGCCGGTGCTGTACCTATTGATCTACTCACATTTGCATGTTTCAAACTGCTAGGTTGGCAGAAGCTGGGGCTAACAGCGGGAACTCTCCCCATTCAACAGTTTTGAACTGCCTACCTGATCAGCAAGTCCTGCAGCTTAGCGGAATACAGATGTAAAATTGCTCAGTTCTGTTTTCTGCATATGTATGCCCATTTACATAGACCTCTATAAGATCCTGGCCCACATTTGCCTCTTAAATTCTATTAGTTTCTAATCAAAGAGAGATCTCTCACTTTAGCAGCTTGCTTATTTCAGTTTTCTTCAGAATGGCCCTTTTTCCTCACCCTGTTTTCTTTTCTGGAGGAGATAAATGGCTTCCTTTCTCTTCTGAGTGTACACACAATAGAAACGGGACTAAGAACTTTCTATGTATATTCACCATGCCTCTTTCACAGAATTATGTCAGATAGTCAGAACTCAGGCTGTATATGGCTTTATAGGTCATGGCCAGCACTTTAAATTTTCCGGGAAACATATGGGTAGCTGGTGAAGTTGTATATGCTCTTCATAAGTGCTCCAAAAACATATATCTCTTCCTAATAACTGCTCTAATATGTGCTCTAAAAACATGGTCTTCCAATGTGGAAGATTCCCAACACGGTTGGGGGAAAGGCACACTGCACTTGCTCAAACGGGTCTTCTTGCTTTGTATGTTCTAGCGTTCAGCAGCAGCACTTGCCAGGACTGATTCAGCAGAAACCCAGTGCTGCCTGCGTGCTAAGGAAACATTCATAACATGGGTTCTTAGGATGCTGTCAAATCAGAACCAGATTAAACTTGTTGAGATGTGTATGAAAACTAGGCCTGAATTAGAACCAGTTTCAAGAACCTACTAAGGCATCTACACTGTAGGATTAATACAGTTCTGCACCACTTGAATGCCACCGAATTCTAGAAGTTGCAATTTTACAAGGTTATTAGCTTTTTGTGTCCAAGAGTACTGATGTCACACCAGTACTCTGACCACGTAGCATTGAAATATGGCCATTAAAGTAGTGTCAAACTGCATGAATTCGACAATGTAGATGTAACTGTTGAGTCAGTCAACTACTTAGTCCTCTGGGTTGTTGTAAGTTTTTTGGGCTGTATAGCCATGTTCCAGAAGCATTCTCTCCTGACGTTTTGCCTGCATCTATGACAGGCATCCAACAGACCTCACAACCTCTGAGGATACCTGTCATAGATGCAGGCAAAACGTCAGGAAAGAATGCTGCTGGAACATGGCCATACAGCCCGAAAAACTTACCACAACCCAGTGATTCCGGACATGAAAGCCTCCGACAATACTTAGTCCTCCTTTCTATTTCTCTGGGCACTTTTGCTCTGTGGAATTATGGTTTCACTTTAAGTGTCATTGTTGCATCCTATGGAATATTGAGATTCAGTTTAGGGAGGAGCATTTAGAATTCACAGCCAAAATTCATTCATTCCCCCCCCCCCCCAACTCTTTTGTATATATCACCCCCCACCCACAGCAGATAAAGGGACGTGAGGAGAAAAGCCCTACAGCAGGCCCTTGGTATCTGCTTGCATTTGGTTCCAGGCCTTCCTGTGGATACCAAAATCCATAGATGTTCACATCCCATTATATACAATGATGTAGGGAAATGATTTCTTATATCAAATGGTGGAGACAAGGTTTGTTTTGGGACTTCAAAAAAATTCAAGCCATGAGCGGTTGAACCTCTGAATGCAGAATCTGTGGTTCCAGAGGAGCAACTGTATACACTACATCGCAGGAATGTAACGAACACACAAGTATTAAATGTAAATACAAGCAAAGAAATTGTGCTGGTACATTCACTGGTAAACTGTTGACACAACCAGTGTAAGCAACACCTAGCTGAGGGAGGTTGCAACAAACTGTATAACACCAAGTGGCATCCTTGGGGAAAGGTTTGCGGAAGCAGAATCCAGGTACTGAATTTAACACTTGCGTAAGGGTGAAGACAAACAGGAGAGGCCCTCTGCTTTCCTGAATGACAACACTGTATACATACAAGGCTGAGTAACTAGAATAGTGGACTCCAGTTTTTCTAGTCCTATGGCATGATGATTTAATCCTTCCTACTACATGAAACTAGGTAGTAATTTCAGATTATGGGTATTATTAGTGCATTTTCTTCCTCTTCTTTCACCACCACACCTCCTTTTATATTATTGTGGCTGGTGTCACCATCATGAGCCAGCAGCAGTTAGAGATTGGGAATTTTGAACCATCAGCGCCCTCTACCAGCATAGTCAATGGTTAAGAGTCATAGAAACCCTAAGTGTCATTAGCTTGGTGACTGGCATTATGGGATCCATCCTTTTGTTTGTAACTGCAGCTTCCTTTACATGGTTTGAGGTCAGTATCAATACATTTTTTTCCATGTCAGGAGTGACTTAAGAAACTGTAAGTTAGTTCTGGTGTGAGAGAATTGGCTATCTACAAGGACGTTGCCCAGGGGACGCTCGGATGCGTTACCATCCTGTGAGAGGCTTCTCTCATGTCCCTGCATGGAAGCTGGAGCTGACAGATGGGAGCTCACCCCACTCCCTGAATTTGAACTGCTGACCTTTTGGTCAGCAGTCCTGCTGGCACAAAGGTTATCCCATTGTGCCACCAGGGGCTCCACCAAATACATAATTCATCCCATGAGCCATGGATGACTCCCTGAGAGTACAGAGTGAATGTCCTTAATCATAAATGTTTGGAATCCAGAAGGGATTGTTTTGCAGATTTTGGAATATTTGTACTTGCATATATATACATATTGAGATAGTTTGGAGATTGGAACCTACACTAAACACAACATTCATTTCTGTTTCCTAGACATCTTATGCACATAACCTGAACTTTGAATAGTTTTGTGCATGAAACCAATTATATATATATTGAAACAACCAGCAAGCAAAGGTGTCATATCCATCTATCGGTCTGTCTGTCTGTCTGTCTGTCTGTCTGTCTGTCTGTCTCTCTCTCTCTCTCTTCTCTTCTCTTCTCTTCTCTTCTCTTCTCTTCTCTTCTCTTCTCTTCTCTTATCTTATCTTATCTTATCTTATCTATCTATCATCCTATCTATCTATCTATCTATCTATCTATCTATATCTCAGCTTCCCATGTGGACAATTTTGCAGTATTTGGATTGTTGGAATTCCAAATAAGGGATTTCGACGTGTACTGCAAGTCTGCATTTCTGTTTCTAGAAAATGTAAAGATTCTAACACCCCATTTTCAAACTGGCTGTCAAAGGCTTGATCAGAGGCACCCTGCAGTTTTGAAGCGAGGATCACTGAGGCTGAGAAAAAGTTAGTAAAGAAGATCTTTTATTTTATTTGAAATTACACTTCTACTTGCAATTGATAAACCTTTTTGGAATTGGAAATGCTGACTTGTTACGAACCTGTCTTTGAACTGTCAGGTTCTGAATACGGAGAAAGGGGACCACCTGCAAAGCCTCAAGGAGGTTTAATTCCATTGCCAAATTGTTTGTATCATTAGGACTCATATTTAATCTGAATAGAACTCATCCTTGTTAAGACGCCAGAGTCTAAAATGATTAACACAGCCTATGGGGTTTTGTTGACAGCATCCGGTTGTTGACTCGGTTTCAGTTTGATATTTCTGGCTCCTTAATGAGAGATTGTTTATTAGGCAGCAACAGTGTTGGCGTTCCTTGGAAACATTTCTGCAAAACTTGTTCTCCCATCTTGTATATATGTTTGCCTGGTTCTTCATTTGATGTGTAAACATGCCATGTTTGTTATCGCTGAGTCTGGTTCCTACAATCTGCCCAACCCAACTTTCAGGATATCCTCTAATATATTGGCCATCTTTGTTTTATCCTCAGATTTGGTTAGCATTTTCGTGCTCATCTGAGTGATTCATGGAGACATTGAACCTCACCAGAATCAGCAATATTGCCTGTCCCCTGGAGATACGTATAAATCTGATGTTGATGCATTTACTATCACTCTTAAAATTTCTATTCACTATATGCTCACACTCTAGTTCAGTCTAGCAAGCCTTGCTGTCGTTTCGCTTGGCTCTGCTCCAGTGACACATTAGGAGGTCAGCCTCTCCTCATACTTCATCTCCGTGTCAGGAACAGCGAGGTGGTGGAGCCAACAGTGATGTAGTCAAGACAGAAAACATTTCATTACCTCAGGGAGCTCAGCAAATACACATTTCCCAATATACTCAAGTTTAGGGTGTACTTCAGAAGCCAAATTTGTTGCAGGACATTCCACCAACAATTCTCTCCGTTCTTGGCAGTAAAACACAACAGCACAACATAAACTGCTGGCCCTAAATCAGTAGTTTTAAAACTTTGCCCCTCTGGAATTTGGACTAGATCTTGAACACTCCTTCCACACAGCTGAATAAAATCCACATTGAATCATAGAATCCTAGAGTGGTCTCAAAGCCAGTGGGGTGGTGGATCCAATATGGGATTTACCAGTAGTCTGTACTTTAATGGAGAGTTCAAATTGTTATTTGCCAACAAGCTGGCTTTGACTGATAGTAACGCTCTACGATCCAATTATAATAATAAATAATAATAAACTTTATTTATATCCCGCCAACATCTCCCAAAAGGGACTTGGGGCAGCTTACAAGGCACCCCAAGTGCAGTATATGAAGCCAAATTAGACTTTAGGGGGGCCAACTCCAAGGAGAGATGACCCTTAGTTCCCACCAAAGAGGGAACGCTACCTTGGCAAGCCTTCAGAGAAGCCTGATTCCAGCAATTTTATTTAATATTAATAATTGAAATGAGACTCTTGCCAAATCGAAGAAGGGGCATCGAGGTTTAATGAGCGATTCAGCTGAGATCGGATGCACTGTAGCGATATTTCCACTACAAGCATACCAGCACAGAGTTTACAGGCATTTTTATAGGCAAAATACAGAAAAACATTTCAAATTTCCCACCCGCCCCTCTCCGCCCGGCTTCTTGCTGATTGGTTAGGCATTGTTTTGGCCAGCAAAGGTTGATTTCATTAAGAAAAGTTTTCCTGCCTTAGATCTGATAAGGTGTGCCTCTTGATGGGCTTGGTGAATGAAGTAAACAGGACCGGGGCGAAGGGACCCCAGGGGTCGTCCTTATCCCTTTGTGAATCAATCAAAATGTCCAAAGAAACTTCCTTGCCTGCCAGACAAACTCAGAGAGCAAACAAAAGGATTTTTTAGCTTGTTATTGTCCATGCAAAATGTTTGGTCATTTGGCTGGTTTCGAGGAAGCTTGGCTCTCCCTCAGGCATTTAACAGTTCCTGGTCACATTTTTCTAGGGCAAAAGGCAAAGGGGAAAGGCAGGAGGGCAAGCAATATTTCATAGCAAGATACATACATTCAAATCATAAGCATTTCATAGCAACAAAACCCCATCTTTGTCCCACATCCCAAGTATATTTAATAAGAGGATTAATTTTCATGAAGAAGCCTGAAGTCCAATGTTTTAAAAGGTCTTTGAGGAAAGTTCATGAGGGAGATAGTATGTACTGAAGTCCAAGACATGCAGGCAGAGAGTCCATGATCATTGGGAAGGCTGGCAGATGAAACCCCAGCTGTGCTGCAACTGATTCACACTTTGGTCCTTGGGAAACTACAACTCTCACAAAGGGCAGAAGTCCCAAGATCCAGCCGTTTCCCAAAAGCCTTGGGGTCCTTGTTGTTGTCAGTGCCTTGGCAAGACTTAACCCCTATTGTGCAGTCTGGTACCTTTGTCCTTTGTAGAACTATAAGTCACCATCCCTTGTTACGGGGGGGCAGGGGGCATGCTCGACGTCATATATAACATAAAACGATACATGAGTATAAATTAACATCACATAAAAATTATAAAAACAACCACTATCAACACATAAAATAAAATAAAACAACATGATTTAAAAACACAGGAGTCCCAGACAACATCCAAGAGCCCTAGACAACAACTGTCTTGTTTGGGTCTTGCAAACTTGGGACCATGGTTTTCTTGACTGAGGGCCCTTCTGATCCTAGATTTTCTGTTTTAAACTGGATTCTATGAGTCTGTGCTGCCAGATAATCTGGGATAAACAGAAAAACTGGGATCAGATCCTGGGATATAGGGCCTGTCTGGAGGGGCCCTGAGTGGATCCATATTGAGCAAAGGTTCTCTCTTTTCCTGCTGCCTTCAGTTTTTCCAGGCATTATTGTATTTTTCCAGTTAGTAATATTAACCAACTGGAAAAAAAATATTAATATTAGGAGCCCCTGGTGGCGCAGTGAGTTAAAGTGCTGAGCTGCTGAGCTTGTTGACTGAAAGGTCACAGGTTTGAATTCGGGGAGTGGCATGAGCTTCCGCTGTCAACCCCAGCTTCTGCCAACCTAGCAATTTGAAAACATGCAAATGTGAGTAGATCAATAGGTTGTAATGCAATGGTGCTCCATGCCGTCATGCTGGCCACATGATCTTGGAGGTGTCTATGTACAATGCCGGCTCTTTGGCTTAGAAATGGAGATGAGCACCACACCCCATAGTTGGACACAACTGGACTTAATGTCAGGGGAAAACCTTAACCTTAACCTTAATATTATCTCATATTAATATTATCCAGAGTTCGTCTCAGAGTAATCATTGTTGCTTCTAGCATTACTTGTTCTCTGCTCCAGTAACTACTACCAGTAGTTGAATCCCTTTCAAGCTGGGAGTCTCACCTTCAGGCACTATCTTTTGCTGGATTGTCATAGGTTTTTCATGGTAAGGACATTCAGAAGGAGTTTACCATGCCACCTTCTGAGCTGTACGAGCAAGCATTGTCTCTGAGAAGTCTTCCAACAGTGTCACCCCCCATTGTCGCCGCTGCCCAGTAGCTGTTTGGCACATGAAGCACCTTATCACATGCCCCCCAGTACTGTTTTGCTAGCAAAGCTTCTCTAGCACACCAACACTTCCCCCATCACACGAGGGAAACATCACCCAACTGGGGCAAAAGTGTGCTGGCTTATCATAAGATGCTTGCCAGCCAGTTGAGGGACAGCACAACATAGGAGCCTTCCTGTATTGATGAGGAAGCATCCTAGGATGCTTCCATGCTGGTTGGTGGTGGGATCTCCACTGGAAGTTGAGAGACATCATGTGATGGGCTGCATGCCCATCTGTCCCTCAACTGGCTGGCAAGCATCCTAGGATGCTTAAATTGGTAAGTGTGATGAGGTCCTTAGTCCCGCTAATGTCTGTCTGACATGTTAGACCCTACCAGTGGCATTCCTGGCATCAGCACTGCCTCTTGCTTCACAGGAGTAATCAAGAAGGTGCCAGGGTGTTGAACCTGTTCTGATAGTAGGTTCAGTCCATGTTTCTTTACATTCAGGCTAAAATGGACAAGATTTGCCACCTTTGTGGACATGGAAACTACCAGCCACTCCTGGCAAATATTTTATATTTTAGCAACTGGACTGAAGTTGCACATGTGGTCATAATCCTACCCCCAGTTGCCCAGGAGGTAAGTCTCAATGGTACTTTCTTCTGAGCAAATATTCATACCACAGATCTCAGTGGATCGGGTACCATTAAACATTCAGGAGCAAAGCTAAGGTGGCAACTCTAGTTTAAAACAAATAAAATGAATGTACAATAGCTCATTCTATATTTATAGCAACCTTGCCATCTCCACAACATAGTTATATACATCTGTCTTCAAGGAACACTCCCATAATAAATATTATTTTTAGAAGATTGCGTATTTATTTGGACCTGACCCAATTAATGTTACTTGCCTCTCCCGTTAAAGTTTTAATACTTAAGCTGTAATGATAGTCTTTCAAGATTTGCTTTAATACACAAAACCTGTTTTTAATGAACAACCAGCTCTGGGAATTGTCTTTACTGCTGCCAAAGGAAGTGTTTCGATCCATACAAACATGGAAGAAAAACAGACAGAGAAAAAAAAATTCTGTGCGGGGAATCAAATTGACAGCTGCCACTCACTCTTAATCGCAAAAGCAAGATTACGTGAATCTTTAATCAGATGATATTTCTTTATGGAATATAGAAATATTACTAAACTAGAGGAACAGGCCCAAAGCAACATGTTTTCCTTCCGAACAGGGGATTTTATTACTACAAAACTCTTACCAAATTTCCTCTGCCTGAGTATTTTGTTTCTTCTTGTTTTGTGTGCCTTGAAGTCATTTCTGACTTAAAGTGATCTTATCAGGAAGTTTTCCTGACAATATTTGTTCAGAGAGAGTTTATAGCAGCCTTCCTCTGAAGCTGAGACAGCATGACTTGCCCAAGGTCATCCGGGAAATTTCTATGGCAAACCTTTGTCTCACAGAGTCCTTGTCCAACGGTCAAATTACTACACCGCACTGGGTCTTTCACAACATTAAAATGCTGTTATGTGCTTTTGGGTGGTTTCCAACTTCTGGCGACCCAAAGGCAAGCCCATTACTGAGTTTTCTTGGCAAGATTTGTTCCTTTGGAGCATGATGTGTCCAAGGTCACCTAGTGGGTTTCCCTGGATGAGCCAGCATTTCAACCCTGGTCTCTTCTAATGTCACCCAGCACTCAAGCCACTTGACCACACTGACTCATTTAGCTCCTACTGTTCTTTGATTTTATATACAACCTGCCTCTAAAGACAAGAAAAGAGGGCACCAGAATAAAATATGATTTTCTTCTTTGTTCTCTTTCCACTCACACAACCTTACCTGATCCAACCACTCAGCAAAGGCATCTTTCTACATATCTGCCACTTCCTAGATAAGATATACTCCATGTATTTCTAATCTGTAGAAGTTGCCCAAAAGGACTGAGCTAAATGCACACATCATTCAACATTTTGCTATTAAGTTCCTGAACATAGAAGAGTTGTGTTGTTCCAGGCCAGTTAGAGGTCCTTCCATACTACGCAATTATAGCACTGTGATTCCACTTTAACTGCCATGGCAACATCCCTTGGAATCCTTGGTTTGCAATCCTTGATGTGCAATTTGGTCTCTGGGTGAAAGTTATAAATACTTGTTTCATAGAATATTGCCATGGCAGCTTAAAGTGCAACCACAGCATTCTAATTGTATTTTTATTTATTGTGTCAGGAGCAACCAGACAGTTGTATTACATTTTAAACAAAACAAACAAAAAAACAAAAAGACAAAACACAAAGTTTGTAAGCTTGGTAGTTGATTAAATGTCCTCTGACCAGTATCTGGCCACTTGGAGTGCCTCTGGCAGGGTCGTAGCCAGGGGGGGATTTGAAAATTTCAGGGGAGGGTAGGGTCACACTGAAGCAAAGAGCCCAGCAGGGGGCAGAGCAGCCTTCAATAGCCTGCAGCTCTGCCTCTGTCAACCACCTCCACCAAGTCTGGCCTCCTTAATGAGAGCATTCAACACAAACACACCCAACTTGGTTGCTTCACTACATCGGCTATTCCTGCAAGTAATGACAGTGTGAATAAATTGTCAATATTTGCTTGAGATAGTGCTTGCAGTTCTGGAGGGACTCTTAATTTTTTGCATCTCATAGACTTAGCATGGGGATTTGGTTAACCAGTTAAAATTCATGAGTAAACCAGGTTTTTTTTAACCTGAAAATTTTCGGGGGGGGGGGTTGAACCCCTAATCCCCCCCCCCCCGCTAGCCTGGAGTGCCTCTGGTGTTGCCGCAAGAAGGTCCTCCATTTTGCATGTAGCAGGGCTCAGGTTGCATTGCAGCAGGTGGTCAGTGGTTTGCTCTTCTCCACACTTGCATGTTGTGGATTCCACGTTGTAGCCCCATTCCTTAAGGTTGGCTCTCCATCTCGTGAGGCCAGAGCGCAGTCTGTTCAACGCCTTCCAAGTCGCTCTCTTCACTGTCCAAAATGAGAATGGCAGTTAAAACCATTAGTTCTAGCAGCAAGCCAGAGATAGCAGCCAATCAGAACTCTGGCTCCTGGCACGATCAGCCAATCAGCTGCCGACACATGCCAACCCACCACACCATGGCATCCTTTTTCAAATCCTCACATGCACTAGTGTCCATTGTGTTTCAGATCAGGATATTGTCCAAGATGATGGGATTCAATGATCCATCCTTGGGAAAGAGGAAGTGGCAGTCAGGAAAACAGTGGCATAGCCTTCCCAAATTCCAGGAAGGGTGCCTGGGTGCTCATGAATGTTTTCTCCCGGTGGCTGGCACAAAGGAAGGTGGGCCCCCTCCAGGAGTTGGTTAAGCCCTTGTTCAAGCCAGTTCATGCTGGGAACCATAGATCCCAAAGATGATAGGTGTTTGAGTCCATTGTCGTGGTGATGACCGAGGGAAAACACTGGAGGAAATTCAAGGTCGAGGAGTGCCAAATCTCGATCCGGTGGCGAGTGGGATTTTTTAATTAATTTGACCAGGGTGGTGTTGGTGTTGGTGTCGGTGCTTGACATCAATTGAAGGTAATAGCACCTTCGTCTCTTTGTTGTCTATGATGTATCTACATTGCAAATTTAATGCAGTTTGACACCACTTTTAACTACCATGGCTCATTCTATGCTATAGAATAATGGGAAATGTGCTTTTGCAAGGTATTCAGCTTTCCTCATCAAATTACCTCATCAAACTACAATTCTCGGGATTTCATAGCATTCAACCATGACAGCTCAAGTGATGTCAAACTGCTTTAAATTCTACAATGTAGATGCCCCTTGGAAGACTGGCTTCAGTTCACATTGCTTGTAAACTATTTGCAGGGAGCATAGAGGCATTATGACTGGATAGTGCAATCTCCTGGGTTTCTCACGCATGAGGCACTGCTTCCCTTTCAACTGTGATCAGTCTTGGGAGGGGGAAGGGAAGAGATTGGAATGAGAGGGGAAATGAGCTCCACGCAAATCCAACCCCTTTTAAGGCCCCAGTTTGGGGGGGAGGAATAGTTCATAGCTGAGGCAGTATTTGAAGAATGGACTAAAAAAAAGAAAGAAAAAAGAAGCTCATATTCTTATAGCCACTATGCGAAAAATCCCTCTGTAATAAATCCACTAAGCACACAGTAGAACTGGAAGACAGCACGTAATTAGAATAAAAATGACATTTTTTCTTGTTCCTGCTCAAAAATAATTAGAATCTCATGAAAATGCATGGTATGGGGACTAATCACAGTGTATGCAGTGTGGTGTGATTGGTTAGAGCAATGCTTCTCAGATCACCTGGCAATTATTTTTTGCAATATGGCAGGGACTTGTACCATATTTTGCCTGATGGCTGGAGTTGTCACTTTCTTTCCTGGAAACACACTACGGACTGATGACGACAATAGTCCGGGGACCAGCATTATCTGATGGCTTTAGCACCACAACACAAGGTTTGGTATTGATAACTAAACTGCCTTTGCAGCACAAAATAATGTGTATTTGGCTGGGAATTGCAATATCTATATTTAATCCATATTTATATAATAGAAAGATAAAAAGAAGTAAGTATACATAGCAATCCAGAACTGTATTACTGTGCAACCATGAAATGGCGCAGTAATGAAAACACTAATAATAATAATAATAATAATAATAATAATAATAATAATAATAAACACCACCACCACCACCACCATCATCATCATCATCTACATGCCGGCATGTAGATCTCGTTTGCTGTGACTTACTGTGCTTTTGTGTCAATAATAATAATAATAATAATAATAATAATATAAGCTCAATGGAGGCAATATAATCAAGGCCATAAACACCTGGCCATACCTGTCAACAAATATACTGCTGGCATCATAAACTGAATGCAGGAAGAACTGGACAATTTGGACAGAAAAACATGACCATTCATAATTCACCGCATCCTCACAGTGATGTTGAACGGCTATATCTGCCTAGAAGGTCTGGTGGCAGAGGACTTTTACAAGTAAAACAAGCAGTTGAAGAAGAAAAACACACCCTGGCAGAATATATAAAGGAAAGCAAGGAACCTGCTTTGACTGAAGTAATAATCAGAAACTTCTCAAAGCACAGCAGACAAAGAATCAGTACAAGAAAACTGCACTACAAACCAGAGCTGACAGCTGGCACAACAAAGCATTGCATGGGCAGTTCCTTGACAAAATTGAAGGAAAAGTTGACAAGGAGAAGACCTGGTTATGGCTCACTAATGGAACCCTGAAGAAGGAGACAGAAGGCCTGATTCTTGCAGCCCAGGACCAAGCCATCAGAACAAATACCATTAAGGCTAGGAATGAAAAATCAGCTGATGACCTAAAATGTAGACTGTGCAAGGAAGCTGATGAAACGATGGATCATGTCCTCAGCTGCTGCAAGAAAATTGCACAGATGGACTACAAACAAAGGCACAACTCTGTGACCCAAATAATTCACTGGAACTTATGTCACAAGTACCACCTACCAGTAGTAAAGAACTGCTGGGATCATAAACCTGCAAAGGTAGTGGAAAATGAACACGCAAAAATACTGTGAGACTTTTGAATCCAAACTGACAAAGTTTTGGAACACAATACACAACACACAATTTCATCATGATTGTGAAAAAGAAAAAAGTTTAGATTATTGATGTTGTCATACTGGGTGACAGTCGCATTGAGGAAAAACTACAGGAAAAACTCAACCATTATCAGGACCTCAAAATCGAACTGCAAAGGCTCTGGCATAAACCAGTACAGGTGGTCCCAGTAGTCATCGGCATACTGGGTGCCGTGCCAAAAGATCTCAGTCAGCATTTGGAAGCAATAAACATTGACAAAATCATGATCTGTCAGCTTTAAAAGGCTACCTTACTTGGATCTGCGCACATCATTCGAAAATACATCTCACAGTCCTAGATGCTTGGGAAGTGTTCGACTTGTGATTTTGTGATACGAAATCCATCATATAGATCTTGTTTGCTGTGTCATACTGTGTTTTTGTGTCAGTAAAATAATAATAATAATAATAATAATAATAATAATAATAATAAATTTATATCCCACCCCTCTTCCCAGGGGACTCGAGGAGACTTACAACATAAATAATGCAATAATTGCAATACAAGAAAATACAGAAAATGGAATAAACAGTTAATAACACATCAATAAATATAAAACACAAAATACAGCACAATGAAATAACAAAAAATAACAATCAAATTATGAGCATTAAATTAAAACACAGTTGTTCCTATAAACTAAAAGGGGCTTGCTACTATAAATCCATATACTAGAGGTTGACAAATTGGCAGAGTCTCATTATAACAACCAAAATCTTGAAATTGTGCAATTCTGCCAGTCCAAAAATTAAGGAGGGGGGCATGGGCAAGGAAGGGCAGAGCACTGCTGGAGAAGAGTGACATACGAGAAGGTGTAGTAAGCAGATAACATGGTCTATGTTCATAGAGGGAGTCGTGAGATTTTAAAAGGGCCATGCCAGTGTGTTCCAGCTTTTGATGAAAGTGGGATCGTGACACTAAAACACATAATTAGACCATGGTACAGTCATCTCCTTATTCCCTCTGGGCTTTTGTTTCAAAATCATTGTGTGTGATGGAGAGATTTTAGATGTGTTCTAATAACATGTTGATGGAGTGTCATTCTCTTCTGGGTTATTTATGTTTTCAGTGGAGGAAATAGACGCTGTTCTCTTTCCTGTGACTAGACACACGGAAAGGGAAATCCTACAAGTGCAGCATGTCCTCTAACTTTCCCTATTTGGCAAGAACAGTCCCTAATCCAACTTTTTCACCAACCCAGTTTCTCTGTCATCCTTAGTCACTTTTCTTCCATGGTCCTCAGCTTACTTCAGTTATTCAAAAGTAAAAAAGTAATTTGCACTCTGTTAGCTCAGCCAGGAGGGAAGGGAGAGGAGAGGGGAGAACCATGTCTTTCCCAGCAAGCAAAGCTAAAATTGTAATTGCTTGTACTGGCATTGAATTTTGCCATTACTTATGTGTAAACCCCTCGAGGTAAGAAAAGAAATACTGTAGAAATACTGCAGAAATACTGTAAATAAATAAATAAATAAATAAATAAATAAATAAATAAATACTGATGCAGCCTCGCCCAGCTTCTCTGTTCTTCCTCACTGATAACTTTTGCAATCTTGATTCCACTTGGATGAGGAGTCCCCGGTGGCTCAATGAGTTAAACCCTTGTGCCAGCAGGACGGCTGACCGAAAGGTTGGCGGTTTGAATTTGGGGAGCGGGGTGAGCTCTCATCTGTCAGCTCCAGCTTCTCATTTGGGGACATGAGAGAAGCTACCCACAAGATGGTAAAACATCCGGATGTCCACTGGGTAACGTCCTTGCAGGCTGCCAATTCTCTCACGCCAGAAGCAACTTGCAGTTTCTTGAGTCGCTCCTGACATGAAAAAAAAATCCACTCTGATGTGGCTTGGTTACACAGCAACCGAAACAACAAAAATTTAGGAACACTGGAGATTTCCTGGATGTGCATGAACTCCCGCCCCCAATTGTGGCCGTCTAGATATTTTGAACTTTAGATTCCAAAATCCCTAATCATTGGCCATGGCAGATGAAGTTTCTGGGAACTGAAATACAAAACACTTGGAGGACTAAAGTTTAGGAATCTCTGATTTACACCATTGGGAGCAATATTAAATAATCAGCCTGAACTGATACGATGTACATATAGCAAATAATGTTGAAAACACTTTTTTGCAGTGCCCAAATATGTATTTTCAAAGTTTTTTAAAAAAAGAAATGCATAATGGTTCAGGCCAGTGTTCTACAATACATTACAATACCCACCCATTGGGAGCCCTGTTCTCAGCAGCCACAGTCAGAAATTTCTTTGTCTGCCAGGGGACAGAAAATTAGAAGCCCATCTTCTTGTGGAATGGAGTTCCTCAGGTTGGAAAGAGCCACTACAGAAGCCCTCTCTTGCATTGCCACATATGTGTGTATGAGTATGGCGGAAGTGAAAGTTAGCCTCCTACAAGGATCTCAGACCTGGAACTGGCCTACATAGAAGAATAAATAAACATTGTGTATCTTATTGAAGCGCTTAATAATAGAAAAGAAACTGATCAATCATAAATTGTGTGTCCTCATATAAATGTATTAACATTAGAAATTAAAGAGTTTACTCATGTAGAGGTACTAAAAATGCTAATTCTTTTTTTTTAAGTTTCCCTTGAGTTTGTGAATGGTGTGTTTTTTATGAACGTAATATCTATCTCGTCCTGATAAATGCTTTTCATTTATTTTCCACTTCTTACTCTGTGTTAAACCTTAGTTGCGGAAAAACTTGCTTGAGGAAAGTATTTGGGAGGGACACTCAGTCATGCATCTTGCTCTACTGGGCCCAGTGCTGCCTTTCAGTGGTTCCGCTTGTTTGATGCCTTAGACAGGTTTATGGGCCTTTGGGTCCCTGTTACAACTTGCCTTCCCTTGGGTTGTGCCGTTTGGGATACCTGTGTGTCAATACTTACTTTTATTTACATACCATGCAATTATAGCCAGAGGCAAAGGACAGAATCCTTTTGAAAACTGCAGTCCAAACATTCAGATATGAATATTCATGACCTGACAGTGTATATATACAGCCTTCATGATTAATGTATTTTTAGAACACATTAAAACAAAACCTATACACAAATTTGCATGTCATTCCTAGGTATGTATAAGATATTTTAACTATTTGTGTGTCCATTAAGTTTTTGTTTAATGTCATTTAAGTTATTCACTCATAAAAATCATTATATAGATAGATAGATAGATAGATAGATAGATATAGATAAAGATATAGATATATAGATATATATGCTGTATATACTCAAGTATAAGCCTAGTTTTTCAGCCCCTTTTTAGGCTGAAAATAATCCCCTCGGCTTATACTTGAGTCAAGTTTATTTTTTATTTTACTCTGCTATTAATATTATTTTTATTACATTTATTATTTTACTCTATTATTATTATTACTACATTTTCATTATTTTACTCTGTTATTACTTTTATTACATTTATTATTTTACTCTATTATTATTACATTTACATTATTTTACTGTATTATTATATTTATTGCATTTATTATTTTACTCTATAATTGTTATTATTACATTTATAATTTTTTAGTATTACTATTATTATTAAATTTCCATTATTTACTGTTTTATTATTTTTATTACATGTTATTACATTATTTTATTCTATCATTATAGGTAATAGGTAAGCACATTTACATTGAAGGAGGTTAAAATAATGGTTGAATCAGAGTTGGGCAGTCTTATCTTAAATTACAGTTTTGTGTAAATACTCAAAAACATTTAACCTACTGACCATTACCAGTAGCAGCTACATTTCTCACCCTCAGCTTATACTCAAGTCAATATGTTTTCCCAGTTTTTTGTGGTAAAATTAGGTCCCTCGGCTTATATTCGGGTCAGCTTATACTCGAGTATATACGGTATATATAAACCTATACACAAACATACAAAAAACCAACATCACAACAACAGATTAAAAATCATTTTCCTAGAATAATAATACTTCATCCTAAATATCTAAGAAACAATAACTACAAACCACAAACAATCTACATGATCTGATCTAAGGGGTTTACATTCTCTATCTGGTAGTTATATTCTCTCAGATTTTACACCCATTTACTGGGAAAAAAAACCCTTTCCCCCACATAAGACACTCCTAGTTCAGTGATGGAGATTTTGCCCCATTTTCCTGGAGGAACACAATAAATAGGCCCCGGTCTTTCTCCTTAATCAGCATAATAAATGTATCTATTTCAGCAAGATCACTTATTTTCATAAGGCAATTGTCTTGTGATGGAATCATTGAGTCTTTCCATCTTTTAGCGTAAGTAATTCTTACTGCTGTTATCATGTATAGCAACAACCTTCAGCATTTCCTATCAAGTTGTTCATCTAACATCTCAAACAGATAGAGTTCAGGCTTTACTTCAAATTTGACTTTAACAATTTCTTCTAAAATCCAATATATTTGTGCCCAGTTTTTCTGAACTTTTTTATATAACCACCACATATGGTTAAAAGTGCCCACTTTCCCCCCACATTTCCAACAATCACTAGAACTATTTTTATACATCTGGTGTCAGGTACCATCTACATCATTTTGTAAAAGTTTTCTTTCCAGTCATTACATAGTTTAAATTTAAAACTCGTATAAGTCCTTATAAGTCAACCATTTCTCTTTCAAGGCCATTTCCCTTCTAAACAGAGCTTCATGTGGAGAGCACAACAGTGACTTTCTGCTGTAATATCTTTTCTTATACTTATTCCACACATTTAATAATGATCTCCTTATGTAGTGGTTATTAAAATTAGAGTCCACTTTTATTTTCTCATACCAGAGATAGGCATGAATCCCCTTCTCTTTCTCATTGTAATAAACATTCATTTCTCTTGAACCAAGTCAAACAGTATGCATGATATGTTTTGAGACTAGGAAAAACTAGTCCTCCTTTTTTCTTATTGTCTTCTAGTACTTTGAATCTAGCCCTTTGTTTTTTTCCTTGCCAAATAAATGTTGATAGGTCTTTTTTGCCAATGCTTAAATTGATATGTATACATCCTAATGTGAAGCAATTATTTTATTGCTGTAAGGCTGGAGCACCTAGATGAAGGAATATCCTTTGTTTCCTACTAGATCTCCTCATTGTACCCAAAAACAAACTCCTGCATTTTGGAGAACCTTGGAGAACTAGTTTTGAGGTCGCATAGGGGAGGTGGCTACAGTGAGAGGGGGAAATTCCCAAAATATCAGAGGAAAACTAGATCATGTGTGGCCAAGCAATATCAGAATACAGTCATAGAATCACAGAGTGGGAAGAGATCACTTGGGCCATCCAGTCCAACATTATTCTGCCATGCAGGGAAAACCCAATCAAAGCATCCCTGACAGATGGCCACCCAGCCTCTGTTTAAAAGCTTCCAAGGTAGGAGCTTTCACTTCATTCCAAGGCAGAGAGTTCCACTGCTAAACAGCTCTTACAGCCAGGAATTCTTCCTGATGTTCAGTTAAAATCTCCTCTGTAATTTGAACCCACTGCTCCGAGTCCTAGTCTCCAAGGCAGCAGAAAACAAGCCTGCTCCCTCTTCCTTATGACATTTTTTCACATATTTATACATGGCATTCATGTCTCCTCTCAATCTTCTCTTTTACAGACTAAACATACAAGCTCTTTAAGACACTCATCATAGGGATTCATGGTCTCCAGATCTTTGATCATTTTAGTCGCCCTCCTCTGGACACTTTCCAGCTTGTCAATATCTCTCTTAAATTGAGGAGCCCAGAATTGGACAGAGTGTTATTCCAGGTAAAGTCTGACCAAAGCAGAATAGAGAGGCACCATGACTTCCCTCGATCTAGACACTACATTCCTTTTGACGCAGCCCAAAGTCCCATTGTGATTTTTACCTGCTGCATCACATGGTCAAGATGAAAAAAAGGAATTAAGAAGAACAGATAAGATAGTTTCGCTTGTATCTCTTGGGAAGGACATGTCTCCATCTCCTTCTCTGCTGGATGAATTAAATGCAGTTTATATTTGCACTTAACAATTCACTTCGAAACAAATGAGGGGGAAAGTGGAGAAGGGGGAGAGAAATTGGGACATTTAAAGCAGTGGAAAAATGAAATGACAGGGGACTGTCCCTCTGCAATGAGGACAGTTGAAGGGTATGGATAGTCCCTTTCCTGCACCCACTGGAAGCCACTCTTTTGCCAGTGTATGTCCAGCATATGTATACCTTTATAATATTTGTACCTCTGTCTAATATTGGAAAGTCTATTAGAGGGGCTTTAAAATGGGACAGTACAGTCTGTGCTGTTAGAGACTTTAAAGGGCACAGCAGAAAAGGGGAAAGGCGATGGGGAGGGAAGAGGAAAACAACAATAGGTGTACATTTGTAATGTTATGAGATTCCTCAGCTTGGTGAATGGCTTCCAAATGACATCGAGGATGAAGCTGATATGGTGGATCTATATTTCAGGGAGACTGGTGCTGATCTTGTCTACTTCCCCTCCTATGACCTGGTCAGATGTATACAGGATGACACAAGTGGTATTGCTACAACTCACTTGAATTGCTAGTTCTGTAAGACATTGCACTTTATGCAGGGATCTTGTCCTGTCCCACTGTTTACTATAAAAACTGCATGGCATTGTGACAACGAGGAAGTTCATCTGGAACAGTGTCTCTTAACCTAGGGGTTGGGACCCCTGGGGGGGGGGGTTGTGAGGTTGTGTCAGAGGGGTCACCAAAGACCATCAGAAAATACAGTATTTTCTGTTGGTCATGGGGGTTCTGTGTGGGAAGTTTGGCCCAATTCTATCATTGGTGGGCTTCAGAGTGCTCTTTGATTGTAGGTGAACTATAAATCCCAGCAACTACAACTCCCAAATGTCAAATCTATTTCCTCCAAACTCCACTAGTGTTCAAATTTGGGCATATTGAGTATCTGTGCTAAGTTCGGTCCAGATCCATCATTTCTTGAGTCCACAATGCTATCTGGATGTAGGTGAACTAAAACTCCAAAACCCAAGGTCAATGCCCACCACACCCTTCCAGTATTTTCTGTTGGTCATGGGCATCCTGTGTGCCAAGATTGGTTGGATTCCATTGTTGGTTGAGTTCAGAATACTCTTTGATTGTAGGTTAACTATAAATCCCAGCAACTACAGCTCCCAAATGACAAAATTGACCACTCCACCCCCCGCCCAATCCTACCAGTATTCAAATTTGGGAGTATTGGATATTTGTGCCAAACTTGGTCCAGTGAATCAAAATACATCCTGCATATTGGATATTTACATTACGATTAATAACAGTAGCAAAATTACAGTTGTGAAGTAGCAACAAAAATAATGTTATGGTTGGGGGTCACCACAACATGAGGAACTGGATTAAGGGGTCACGACATTAGGAAGGTTGAGAAACACTGATCTGGAAGAACCTGGATGATATTGCTCAGACTCATTGGAAACATAACAG
This sequence comes from Anolis sagrei ordinatus, assembly GCF_025583915.1. NCBI lineage: Eukaryota > Metazoa > Chordata > Lepidosauria > Squamata > Anolidae > Anolis > Anolis sagrei. Next base: position 161,169,227 of record NW_026845477.1, on the reverse strand, counting down.
CAAAGGAGGTGTTTGGCAGGGGGGGGGGGGGGTTCAACAGTGCAGCATAGATTATTTTAGTTTGTTGATAATGAAATACTATACTTCCCCTTGTTTAAATTACTTTATCAAGCAATGGCATCCTGGAGAGTTCATGATCATAAAATCCCATTGTCAACATACAGGAAGATTAATATTGGTCATATTAAAATTCTGCTGCTGGTGGGAATGGTCGTATGTCTGACTTAACAAAAGAAATTAAATGAAATTAAAGAGAAGCTGTTCCAAGAAGGCAAGCACAGATGGATAAGGCTGTTTGTATGTATAAAAGTAACCCGAATCCTGATTCTACACAGGTTTATTCCAAAGTAAGTCTCGTTTATTTCAATTTATTTTATTCCCTGGCCATCAAAGTTGAATCTAATTTTTCTTCCCCAGTGTGAAAACACACCGGCTTGCATATAAGGAAATGTCAGAAGACCCAAGCATTTTAGTAGAGGGTAAAGAAGATTAAGAGGGCCATGATGGCTGTCCAAGGCTGCCATAAAGCAAATAGACAAGAATTGTTCCCAGTTGTCAATGAGTGTAGGACACGAGGTACTAAGGCTGAAGTTGCAGGAAGGCTGATTTGGGTTATATATTAGGGGATACTTCCACTGAGAAAGAGAGAAAGAGCGTGCATTGAATTATTGTTTCATGTTCTCCACTTCTCTGAGTTCCAGGGCAGCTTTACAATCCTTCTGAGAAAAGAGAACTTGTGGATTTTTACTGCCTTTTATAATAAAGTGTTTTTAAATAAACGGGCAGGTCGAGCAGGTGAGGAGCAAGTATGCCTGCAGTCATTCCTTCTCAGTCCTCTGAGGGGAATGTGAATGTAACCGACCCAGGCCTGGTCCAAGCAATTTCGTTTACTAAGGTCGAAATAGGACAGCCCCCCTCCAATTTCACGCATCTAAAGATAGAGAGCTGTGGGTGCCTCTACACTATAGAAATAATTCAGTCTGACCCCACTTTAACTACAATGTTTCAATGCTATGGCATTCTAGGATTTGTAGTTTGATGAAGCACCTGCACTTTTTTGCAGAGAAGACCAAAGACCTTGTAAAACTACAGCTCCCATGACTCACTGCATTGAACCATGACAATTAAAGTGCGGTCAAAATGCACGCTGAGTCTTACTCAGTATTACTTGAAACCATGTAGGTTAGTAAAGATTTTCCCCTGACATTAAGTCCAGTCGTGTCCGACTCTGGGAGTTGTTGCTCATCTTCATTTCTAAACTGAAGAGCTGGTGTTGTCCGTAGACACCTCCAAGGTCAAGTGGCCAGCATGACTGCATGGAGTGCCATTACCTTCCCGCCACAGCAGTACCTATCAATCTACTCACATTTGTATGTTTTCAAACTGCTATGTTGGCAGAAGCTGGGCCTAACAGCGGGAGCTCACCCCACTCCCTGGATTCGAATCTGCAACCTTTCAGTCAGCAAGTTCAGCAGCTCAGTGCTTTAACCCACTGCGCCACCAGGGCTCCAAAACCATGTAGATGTATCTTCTACAATGGACTTCTCTTGAGATGTGAGAACTTATAATGACTGTTGGTTTTAGTGATGGGTCTATGGACAGTAATAAATGTTGTTACTGCTGCTGAGTCTAGGGAAGGGTAGCATGAGTGCAACAGATATGCTCAACAGACAGAGTGCATGTTGCTAAGAATGCATGATAATTTTCAATTTGGTTCAAAAAGAACTGAATTTTTTTAAAAAAAAACACATTTCTTCATATCTGTTGTGGAAAAAAAATGTAAATATGAGAATCCCACATGTGATATGTGATTTCAGCTCTGCTAAACTGTGGGTTTGGGTTCCTGGCGTGCCTAAGTTCCGAAGCTTCAAATCAGACACAAACAGGATGAAGGCAAAGATCAGAGGTTTTTTCACTTGGCCAAAATGGATGTCAGGTGGACTCTGCACTCTCAAATCAGACATAAAGTCAATGGAAACATGCAAAGACATTTATAGAAGATAAGCAAACAATTGATTTTTGCTGCCCCGAGTGCTGATTGGAGCAGATTAGGATCCGTGCACTGATTGGTTGAGGTGCGCCATCCTCTGCTGCAGCTGGTTGGACCCTGACGGCTTGTTAAAGGAATTTTAATAAACAGTCACTGCTCAATTTGAAGTTTATCGCTGTTTCCTGAGTCTACCTTTGGAGGGTTTGTGAGGGAAAGGAATATGTGTAGGTTCAGGTTGTTGTTGTTATTCATTCGTTCAGTCGTCTCCGACTCTTCGTGACCTCATGGACCAGCCTACGCCAGGGCTCCCTGTCGGCCGTCACCACCCCCAGCTCCTTCAAGGTCAGTCCAGTCACTTCAAAGATGCCATCCATCCATCTTGCCCTTGGTCGGCCCCTCTTCCTTTTGCCTTCCACTTTCCCCAGCATAGACAATTATGCTGGGGAAAGTGGAAGGTTCAGGTTAATGGATGCTAATGGTTATAATCCTGCCAACCCAGATTGGACAATGGATACAAGATGACAGAACAATGGGTATTGGCACATTTGAATGGGTTCTCAGGGAGGGACAAAGGCTGGGCTACTCGGTGACCTTTACTGCTGGCTGGAGATAAGTTCATTGTTAGGTGTATTTACTGTGGCAAGGAAAGGGATGGGCATAGTGATTGTGTCATCCACTGAAGGAATAATGGGATTTGTCCTATGTCCTCCCCCCCCCCCCCCCCGTGTGCTTGTGTAACAAAGAACTAGACTAAAGGCCGTCTCTGAGAGCTAGCCAGATTGTGCTTCTGGGGTAAAGGTCATTACTTGGCTAGTGAGATCCTTCCTGGCATCTTCTTTGGACATGGCTTTTGGGGGTCTTTATTGTTGGAATTAAAAAAAATTAAATCATGGATGGTTGAATCCATGGATACAGAATCCATAAATACTATGTATGTCATTATAATTTCACTTTAACTGCACTGGTTCAGTCTTAAGGAAACCTGGAGTTTCCAGTTTAGGGAAGGGCTGAGAACTGTTCGGCTCTTCTGATCAACCTATCAATCCCAGCAATCTAGTGGATGCAGCCATGACAATTAAAGAACAACACTGCTATAATTTTGTGACGTGAGCCTTCAGTTTGGGTTGCTGTGAGTTTTCCAGGCTGTATAGAAAATTGGGTTTATATATCTGTGGAACGTCAAAGGTGAGAGAAAAACTCTTATCTCTTGGGGCTAGGTGTGAATATTTCATTTGGCCACGTAGGGCACGTAGGATGTTGGGAGTTGATTAGCTCTCTCCGACTGTTTCTTGTCTGGAATTCCCCTGTTTTTGAGTGTTGTTCTCTATTTATTGTCCTGATTTTATATATTTTTTAAAATACCGGTGGCCCGATTTTGTTCATTTTCATGGTTTCTTCCTTTCTGTTGAAATTGTCCACATGCTTGTGGATTTCAACAGCCTTCAGTTTGAATCTATGTGTATTCAATTGTGGTTTGAATATGATTGCTAATCCCCATTAGAGTAGATGGATTGAATGGGCTTGTTTTAATTGAGGTTAGCAATTAGATTTCAAACCATGCTAGTAACCAATTGAGGTTGCCACCTCTTTTTCCTAACGGGCTCCCTTTTTTTGTCTTAACGGGCTCTTTGGGTGCAAGACAAGTGGGTATAATGCAGGCCATCCTACACTGAAAAATAGCTGGATCTACTGAAACTGAGAGGTGTGGATTGGGAAGAACTTTGCTTTAGTTGGATTTGGGGTCTTATCATTCTGTCTAAGAACAACAAACTCAAATTTGAGCACTTCCATAACTGGAAGCTGCTTTTTCCAGCCAGAAATCTCTCTTTCAAATAGTATTTAAATCTTTTGTTGTTCCTGTTTATTCAGTTGCCTCGTCTTGTTTGCATAGCAATTCCCCTTCAAGCGCTAAGCATGTCCACCCTGAAGGATAACTGGGGTAGTTTGAAACAGCAGAGCTGAATGCTCCACATAATTTTCAGCATCCATTTTATGAACAACGACAAATGAAATAAAATGTACAACTTTGTCTTGGAATAGTTCCAATTTGCAATGCATTCAATGCTTTTGGCTCTGACCTTTCTCAGAGCTGTTTGTCAAGCCAGACACATGCAAAGTACACTTGTTAAAAGCAGAGATTGGAAAAGTTCCTTTTTTGAATACAACTGTCAGGCCTATCACTTGTCCACTGTGTGGACAATAATTGTGGATTCTTGGGGTTGTCGTCCAAAGCAGCAAGTTTCTCTATTTGTCCTTGGAAGAATGATGTGGGAGGAGAGGCTCCTTTAAAATCCTGTTCCAAGTTACGGAGTAAGAAGTACTCTGAATTCAATCTAGGAATGGCCTGGCAGCCAATGAAGTCAATATAAAAGAAGAGTAACATGCTTACAGAAAACCAGCTCAGGACTATATATATATATCACTTAATCTCCATTTGTTAGGGTGAGGATGGCAAATTTAGACTTGTGTAGGGGCTAACTAGCCATTACAGGGAATGCATGGCTTCTGCTGACTTGCGCTTCTTCCGTGTGGCCTGCTGGTAATGCCTAAGGAAATATATGTGCGATGCAACACCAATACATTAATTTTTTCTGCCTTGTACTAACAGCTCACAAAGAATTTGAGTCACGGCATATTAGATGCAATAACATAAAAACAAATGTGCTGGTTCACACCAAAGGGTTATCTGTTCAGCATTCTGTCAATTTGTTGGATGGATGCCTCTGAGAATCCAGCACATAGGATTCCTAGAAGTATCTCCTTCAACTGCCCCCATTCTGCACCTGATTTTCACCTGCTTTTAAAATTTCTCAATTTCCCCCCTTCCCATTTTCTCTCTGTTCTCAGCATATTTAAGTTGCTGCAAACTGAGTTCAAAGTGTAAAATCATTTTCACTCAAATCCAGGAATTGAGGAAGCAGAGTTTTGCCCTTCCCAGTAAGATCAGGCAAAAGCAAACTGTTCAAGTCTCCAAATGGCATTATCATATAATAATAACTTTTACTATATTGCTTATTCTCTGATGTTGCATGCCCACACATTTCCTAGATTTTTTCTGTGAGATGTTGGCAGCCATGTACAGGTTAAGCATTCCTTATCTGGAAATCTAAAATATTCCAGAATCTGAAATTGTCCACTGTATGGTTGACATAATGATGTTTCCACTGGCTCAGTGTATACAAACTTTGTTTCATGCACACATTATTATAAAATACTGCATAATATTACCTTCAGGCTATGTGTAGAAAGTATATATAAATGCATGAATTTGGTTTTTAGGCTTGGGTCAGGTCCCATTACCAAGTTAGCCTGGTATGTACATATATGCAAATCCAGGCATTCCAAAATACAAAACACTTCTGGTCCCAAGCAGTTTGGATAAAGGATATTCAACTTGCATATATTTATGTTAACTAAACAGACAAAGGAAACCCATGAAGGAGAGCTCAACCAGTGGCAGCCATGTGTTTCCCACGCCATCTAATTAGGCACAAACTGTGCAACCTGAGCCAGGAAGTCCTTGATTCGAATCTTACCTCTGCCATAAATCCTTTCATTATGTCACTTAGGCAAACTCATTCATCTGCTGTTCAAATAGGTAACATGGGGATAATAATACAGACCTGCCTTGTGTTCTCTGCAGCTTGGGAAGCTGTTGCAGTTAATCAAATGGTGGTTTATATGCCTGAAAGTTGTTGTATGGTGCCTAATTCTAAGTAGACCTGCGCAGAAGGAGGCTATCTTAGTAATGTTTGGCAAATAATGCCCACTTTAGTCAGAATGTGGGGCTGTTAGGTTAAATTTGGGGCTACTAGAGATGGATCCAGACAGGCTTTTATCCCAGGAGAATCCGCATTTTAAAAACACAAATTTTCCTGGGGGTCTATTCACACCCACCCCAGAAAGCACGTGCTTTCTGGGGTGGGTGGCCAGACATTTTTCCAGGATTAGCCCGGGAGAACGTCTGGAGGCCCTCCCCTGCAAACCCCTTAGAAAAGTAATGAAAACTTACCCAGCCTTCATTACAGGCTTTGGCCAGCTCTCCTAGTACGTAGAAATTATGCACCAGGAGAGCAGGGAGGGAGCACTGTGCCGTTATGCCCAGACGCTTTAAAATAAAACTTTGACGTGCTGCTATCTATGTCTGGGCGAAACTGCTGGGGTCTTTCTTTAGGCAGATTGAGCTTTCTTGAATAACTGAGTCCACTTCAAGTTTGAAACATCAAACAGGGTATTTATTCGCAAAGTCCTGGTAGACTTGGTTCTGCTTATCAATGTTACAAGCAGTCAATGAGTAATAAACTCCATCTATATTAATAAACTCTATCTATATTCAGTTGTTCCCTATCTATGACTCAATTAAACTCAATTACTCTATCTATCTATCTATCTATCTATCCATCCATCCATCCATCCATCCATCCATCCATCCATCTATCTATCTATCTATCTATCTATCTATCTATCTATCTATTTATTATCTATAGGTCTCAATTAAACTCAATTGTTTTTACAATGGTATCTTCGGAGGTACCTGTCTGCCAACAGCACATCATGGATTCTTCCTTAAGACTGAAGGGGCAGGGAGACTTCCAAAATGGCTGCTTCTACCCTGGAAGCAGGGGCAGGTCCAAAGAGCTACTCTTTGGCCAATCATTGCAGAGGGCCTGCAAACTGGCTTTCCTACCTCTGGCTGCTAACTTTTTAGGCCTTGCAGAGGCTGCAGCAGCCTGGGAGAAACACAAGGAGAGGCTGTTTCCAGCAACTTAAAGGTAATGCAAAACCCATAGTCCTGGGAGACGGAACAAGCACGATTTTAATCCCTCTCCCCACTTCTCCTGGCACATCATTTCTACGTGCCAGGAGAGCTGGCCGAAGCCTGTAATGGAGGCTGGGTAAGTTTTCATTACTTTTCTAAAGTGTCTGGGGTCTACTGGCAAGGGGGATTATTTAGCCTGGTAAACTGTGGGAATACTGTCTGGACTGCAATATTCTGCAGTCCAGAACCAGAAATAGTGGATTTATCCCGTGCCTTCCATGAAGATATGGAATAAATCCACTATCTAATTAAATCGCAACAAACTAGTGTTTTCCTGGTTTGTAGCAAATTAATTTGGAAGTGTCCAGAACGTTGTCTGGACAGCCCCTCCTTTATTGTGGTGGATACCACAATAAAAGGTACTGTCTGGACAGGACCCAGATACTGTAGTACATTGAACAGCAGTTTGGAAGAGGGAATTCCAACAGATTTTGCTTCTCAAGACGCACTAGAGTCCTTCCCTGTATTTCACCTGGTGACCCTGAAATATTTATACCTGGTCTTCCCTTCTTTGCTCTGGGTTAATCCCCAAGTACCTCACCAAGGAGGTGGCAATTACTCAGGGCCATGTTCTCCACTCTAACACCTTTCCCAGTTCAACCCAGCCCTAAGCCAAAGGAATTTTCTCTACACTCCCTTTTCAAAAGGATTGCTAAAATAATGCATGGTATGTGCTTCAGAAATTATTAGCAGTGCAATTCCCATTCAAGGGTAGTGGGTTAGGAAAAGGCAGAAGTCTCTTCTGCTGCCAGAACCCTTTTTTGTCAGATTATCTTAGGACCTTATCACATTGGGATACACTCTGTTTCTGAGACTCTTTGAACGTGATTCTGAATGGATCCTATCACATGACATTTGCCCCATTCCATCAGTAAATTAATTGGAATCTGTCTGCAAAACCTTGCAGAAACTGAGTAATTCCATACAGGATTCTAATTGTGTTTTTTGATTTAATATGGTTCTGAGGCGCTGTTTTTACGTGTGGTCATAAAACCAGTATGCATTCTATCCGCTAAAATCTTGTGAGAGCAGTAGTTTGAGACTTTTCAGGCTATGTCACTATGCAATATTAGGGCGGAAAAGTGTTGTAGGGAGGCATTTGAATGGATTGGCAGGAGCCAGATTTTTTCTTTTCTTTTTTTTCTGTCAGGAGTGACGAGAAACTGCAAGTCTTGTAGTGTGAAAGAATTGGCCGTCTGCAAGGACGTTACCCAGGGGACACCCAGATGTTTTTGATGTTTTACCATCCTTGTGGGAGGCTTCTCTCATGTCCCCGCTTGGGAGGCTGGAGCTGACAGAGGGAGCTCATCCACACTCTCCCCAGATTCAAACCTCTAACCTGTCGGTCTTCGGTCCTGCCGGCAAAACCCTCTGCGCCACCAGGGGCTCCACCAGCTTTCTGTGGTGTGATGAGTCAAAGCACAATATTTTCAGATCATAAGAATTGGGTGTGATGAAGTCAGTATGTATCCTGTCTGAATCAAACTTTGTTTATGCACAAATTATTATAAAATACTGCATAACATTATCTTCACGGTATGTGCAGAAAGTATATATAAAACATACGTGAATTCTGTTTTTAGACTTGGGTTCCCTCACCCAAGTCTTAAAAAAAACCCCCAAAAAACAGGATGCATACTGATACAAATGGAGCATATCCCAGTGTGATTACGTTCTTAAAGTTATAGCAGTTTGTGGCAACACTTTTGCTCTAAATAATTTCTTCCACTGGAAAGGTTTAGATTTAGCATAGCTTCTCCTTGACTAGTATCACTCTGGCTGTCCTTTAAACCTGGGCTATGTATAAAACTTTTTAAAAAGTTGCAATATAGTATTATTCTATCTTTTGGGAGGTTGCACTTTTGTCATAAATGTGGTTTTGTGGCCAGATGGCTGCTGTGTACACTCCAGAAATACTCAGTTTCATTAATAAAGTTCATGCAGCTTTAGTCCTTAAATGGAATAAGTATTTGAATTTGGCTCTGACTCAGGCATGGGCAAACTTTGGCCCTCCAGATGTTTTGGACTTCAATTCCTAGCAGCCGACAGGCTTTAGGAATTGTGGGAGTTGGAATCCAAAACACCTGGAGGGCCAAAGTTTTCCCATGCCTGCTCTAACTACATTCAAAAGCTCCAAGACAGAGTGAGCATTGTAACAAAACTTCTTTCTTCTAGCAGCTTTTAGAAATACATTTTTCTTAAGTCTAATTACAGATATTTTCTTTGTGTTAGAAATGCGGAAAAGGCTGGATAATACTGCTCTGTGATCTGGATCTAGCTCACTGGCCTGCAGTTGGTCATTCCTGTGTTAGAAGTGCATCTAAGCATGCATAGTAAACAATGACAATAACACCAGTTGAGGGAACAATTACTTTTGGCAGCTGTTATCTTTCTATACTTTATGGGGAACATAATGATACCCTGTCGGTAGATAAGATTGTCAAGTACTGTTGAACTATAAACCAGAGGCAGCTGCCTCTATTCTCCCAGGGTGGACAGGATAGATTAGGAACAACGTTTAGGTTTTGTTTGCCGTGTCTTTTGTCCTCTGGATCTGTTCTTTCTCCATGAGATGGGAGATAATCGCTGTGACAAAATGAAAACAACCAAATGTTTCCAAATTTCATAACAGGTTTATCACTCTTTGCTTGCTTTTTTATTGAAACAGTATTAAACATTTGCCAGAAATAAGCACAGAGGTGTATTTTTTAAAAATTGGAAAATTTGGTTTATGGCGTGAACATTTTATTCTAAGTTCTACTTCATTGAGTAAATGAAAGACATTGCTGGCTCAATACTTAAATGGGAAAGCCTTTTTTTTCCTTCTTAATTTGATGTGCTCTTATGTTTTTGCAAAGAAACCATGGTTTACTAGACAACTGCAAACCACAATTAGAAACCACCATTGTGATTATGTTAGAACTCAGACTTAGGCTTATTTCCCATTTGTTTCTTATTTGCTCACTTTAAATAAAAAGTGACAAAAGGGTTCAGAAAAAAAATCCAAAATGAAAAATAGGGAGCATGGCTTGTTTGGTCATTTGCAAGGAACTTCTTGACTAAAAGCAATAAATCCTAGTTTACTTACACTCAAATATAAATGCAACCAGTATTTTTCTTATCTATATGATATCATATACTTTGAGATTAGCCCCATTGTTTCCTAGTGCATTATTTTGTGTTTTCTGTCTTAATAGTACAAAGTAAACTAAAGAGAAATGTGAAACAGGAAGAAAACCACGAGGTGAATTACTTGTGGAAGATGACTGCCCCTCCACAATTCTGTAAACAAGAGGAGAGACCTGAACCATGACGACATTGTCTGGAAGGGCTTCAGATGATGGGTGGAGTAATATCCCATAAACTCCAATGGCCCAATTTGAAAGGGACAGTCACTATTACAGTCTGTCAAAAGCAGTCTGTCATTCTGCTTTTTCAGCTGCTTTAAAATGCCCCAGTTTCTTTTACCTTCCCACTTTGTGTTTATCTGGTATTGTACCACCTGACATCCGCCAGAAAGTAGCAGCCAATAACGAAAATAACAAGGCAGTGACATCTCCAGCCAGCCAGGCTGAAGCCCCCCCCCCCCGGGTGGTCCATGCGAAGGCCTTACTGGTGCATTATTTAAACTGTTATGTTTATTCATATCATGATCTGATCACCATGCTCAATATATTCCATATGCATGGGGCTATTGGGATAATGATACAAAAGGTTTGCTAGGGTAGATCCTCAGCCCCCCCCCCCTTTGAATCAAACTCACCCCCCCCCCCCCCCAATCAAACTCAGCACCCCGCAAATCAAAATCCTGGCTACGGGCCTGTCTCCAGCCCATGCTCTGTTCGGATATCAGCCAGCACGCCAATGCCTTAAATCAAGAAATAGCTTTCTAAGATCTACAGAGATACTTGCAGGAACCCCTCAGCAAGCGAGAGTCCAAAAGTGGCAGGCTGAAACCTGGACCTTAAACCATAGCTGATACTCGATGAGAGACTCCTTCCTGGGCATACAGACGATTGGGTGAATTGGAAGGTACTGAACAGACTGTGCTCTGGCACCACGAGATCAAGAGCTAACCTTAACAAATGGGGCCATAAAGTGGAGCCCACAACGTGCAAGTGGGAAAAAAAGCAAACCACAGAACACTTACTATAATGCAGACTGAGCCCTGCCACGTACACAATGGAGGACCTTCTTACAATGACACCAGAGGCACTCCAAGTGGCCAGCTTCTGGTCAAAGGACTTTTAGCATAATGGCAAGTATTAAACATTGTGTTTTAAAACTTACTTACTTACTTAGGCGATCCCTCGTTGG